>JANIMX020000120.1:2123244-2137956 GCA_024582655.2 Erythroxylum kunthianum | reverse complement strand
TTCATGAATAACTCAAGCAATTTGTATCCAAATATTATCATAATAATGAAAATGTAGAATTGGCATACCTAGAACCTAAATTGTTACCTGGTTATCTTTCATGTGGTACAGAAATGATCCTCCATATGTTTTATGATCCAAGGGGAAATAAATTGAACAGGTCAGAAACTAAAACATAACAGAACTGACTCGGACTGTCTGCTTAGATCGTCGACGTCTACGCCTGCTGGCATAGTCATCCTTATCACTCAGTTCGTTATATTTGCAATCACAGTCTGAATCACACATTTCTAGAGCAACATCCCATATGAAACAAAACAATTAAGAACATAAGTGAAGGTAATTGAACGAAAATTATATCCAATTATTCAATTATAATTTGTCTTTTTAAACAAACGAGAGACCTAAATAACTAAGAATAGGAAACTAGGAAACTAACTTTGAACATAATTAGAAAACTAGGAAACTAACTTTGAATATAATTAGGAAACTTAGAAAATAATTATAGAATAGGAAAGTAAGTTGCTGCTAAATGTGTGCTACATCACAAAACCACATATCAAGCATTAAAAAAGTTTTCCTCGTTACATCTTCAAATTGGTTACCTTGATTAAATCCATTTCAAGTAGTAGAACCACCAAAAAGGCTCCAATCATTTACTTTGAATGAAGAGACGGCAAGTTTGAAGACCTCAGACATTGGCAGCAAGCCAGCCTCCAGTGCAGGGACAGGCACTCCAGCACCTATTGTCCTGGCACTTTCACTCAAAGGGCTAACATGACAGACAAGTGCAAGGCAAAGGGCCACTAGTAAGTTACCACACAGTTATATAATATTGCTATACTAGGATAAAATAGAAAAATGATCCAGAGGGGATCTAAATGCTGCAGCAACATACTCATAGTAGTAGAATGTTGTTCTACAGAAATAATCTAACATTGCAAATCAGTTAGAGCCTATCTTTTTACTGTCATTAGTTGAATGGTATATTAAAATCGTTAAACAAAGCATGTACACGATATTAGGTAACAATCACATATTCATCTAAGCAAACTACCAGGTGCTCCTGCAATGTGTTTGTTCCACTCACTTTATATAGTTGGGCTCGTATGCAGTTATGAGCACATCTGTACCAACTTCCTTGAGTCGTAGATTTGCCACATAAACCTGAAATCAATAGAAATCTCTGTTAAATGTTTCAAGATATCAAGAATGAAAAGAGAACAATACACAATCTTACCGTCACAATATTTTGTGCATCCCTTCCTTGTCGTCCCTTAGAAATAGCCTGTTTATAGGTTGTAACATAAATTGGTAATAAAAGGTAAACACAAATAGTTCAAAAAGGAAATTCCTATACAAGAATCTAAAAGTGCTCGTAGTAAGGAACACAAGATTCCCAAAAAGTGAACTTCTATCAATTTCATAAATCAACCAGCAAATGCCTGTTCAAGATTAAGGTCACAATTACATGAAAAACACAAATATATAACACCAGTCATATCTACTGATAAAACAGTATTATCATAGAAGAAGTCAAGATCTCAACAAAATCATAGGTTATAGAAAACTACCAGCATCCAAGTACAAGAAGCAACTTTAGCCTGCTTAGATAACTGCAAATTAAAACTCATAATCAACAAGAAACTTCTACGCAGACAGAACATACCATTTGACCAACAGCAGTGGTAACAACACCAGGGACATTCCCATACTGCAATCCAGGGGCCTCTACCGCTCCAGACTGCTCAATCAACTAAAGCATGGTAAGGGAATATTATAGTTAGAACTGGTGTCCAGAAACTACAGCCATAGTTAAAATAGGGCATGCGAGAGAGAGAAAGAGAGACAACATGGATAAAGCCCTGCAGCTGCAATTACAGGGAAACAAACAAGCTACATGCTTCCATTCTGTCCTCTAAGAGAGTAGTCTATCAAATAACTTGCTACTCTCAGGCTATATAAGTAGATTACATTAAGAGAAAGTACATTAATGGAACTCTAATCTGAAAATCTTCAAATTACAAGGTAAATTCTGAAATCTTAATCAACCATGTTTTGAATTATGCTCAAGATTTCAATTCTCAATCAGGATATACCGTGCATCGCCCAGCGTCTTGTTCATTTGCAATGTCTTGAAGAAACCAGGCAGCACTTCCAGTATCTCCAACTTCATGCTTAAAATCCAAAAGCTCAAAGATCAAGCTTTCGTCACGGGAGGGGTCCCCAAAGACTTCCTTCACATTCATCACCGAGTCAAGACCATGTAATCAACACCACCAAAAACTAGAAACCCCCCACCAACCAAATGCATCCAAATTTGCAAGTATAACCAACCTGATGATCAGGAACTTCGCGAATATTACTCACGTCCTACAATCATATAGATATAACATGATCTCAAACGCCCTCAAACAACTCATATACGCAAGGAAAGCAAAAATGGGTCAGGCAAATTTCAACATTAACAAACCTGAAATCTAAGAGGGAAAGTGCTAGAAATTGCGCCACCGAACAATGGACGCTCCGTGTAGATATCCTCCAGCATTTTCAGTAATCAAAAGCAAGAAAGACAAAACAATTCACTGCCACTCACAACCGAACAGAACATCAAAGTATTAGCACTGCACTCACCAAAACATAGAAAGAGAGACTTCTTGCGATTAAATTGCAGGAAATCCATGAAAATGGATGAATACCTGATTGGAAAAAGAGAGAAATGACTTCACCTATGAAAGATTCGAGGCTTTGCGCGGTCCCTGTTTTTATTTCTGTAAATGGTTGAGTGCGTCCGATTAACGCTAATAAGCTCTTCTTTAAACTCATTTCTCTCAATTATTTTAAGAACTTTAAATATTAAAATTAATTATTTTAAATATCAAAATTTTAAAAATGACTAAATATATCATATCTTTTTTTTAATTTAAATAATTTTATTTCCAAGAAATATAGGTACAATACAAATGCCTTACAATGTTAAAACAACAGCCTCACACAAGTACAGTAAAAGGTGTGATTTGTCTTTTAATATTTCACGAAATATCTAATATAGTCCCTAGCATTATTTAGATATCAATTTACATCCTAACATTTATGAAATAACACAATTTGCTTCCTCTGCTAGGTTTCCATTAAAACGATGTTACGTCACTGTTAGTTGAAGACACGTGGTGTGTCAACTGTGACACGATGGCTATATAGATGTTAGCGAGGCTTTAATTAAAATTTATTTTTTTTATTTTACTAATGTTTAATTATTTAAAATAATTACAAATTAACTTTCCACCTTCCCCGACACCCAAAAAAAAAAAAGCCCCCAAATGAAGATTTCATTTATGTCACTAACAATTCATTATTTTACTCAATTTGTGTCGTAACCTAAGCATGAAACAAAGGCCATCCCAATAAACATTAATTCCATATATACACATGTTAAACACCATAAATTGCTAAAATCGGTATCATGTGTACTTTTTTATGTTACAACACTACAATTGTTTACAAGAAAAGCAAGCATTTATTGTCTCTGTCTTTTCCAGGAGAAGAAGTGCATCAAGGTGTAATACTTTTCTTTATCCTGTGCCTCAAATCGCATAATCCACTTCTTCCTCTTACTTTTTCATACAAGATAAATTCAACACCATACCAAAAAGGTGGGTAAATGCACATCGTAAGTTGCTGTATAAACCTTGTTATTACATTACCCAAACTTATTTTGGTTAGATCCATTTTGTGCAGACACCAATTATTAATTTCCCTTGATAATATATCAAAAACTGAACTTTTATATACTGCATCATTTCACATTATTCACATGTAGTTGTAATTTTTATTTAAGCTTACCACTTACTGTTAACACTCGGTTTCAAAATAAGGTAATTAAAAAATAATGTCGAACCGAGGTAAATAGTCAGATTGGACATTAAAGAAAATAACTAGCTTGTCGATAGAAGGGGCATGATATTGACTAAAGTAAGGAAATCGACAGTTAAATGATAAATTGTATATCGGCTAACAACCGCAAGGGAATCGACAGCCAATTAAAAGACGTCTCCATTTCAGTCAACTGAGTAAGTTTGCGTGCCGATTAAAAAGAAGGGATCGAGTATCGGATCGGCAGCTGACTGAAAGAAGGGATCGAGGAATGAATCGGCAGGATATGGATCGGCAGGATATGTCTAGCCGAGGGCAAAAGAACATCGGCAGGATATATTCTTGACCGATTGAAAGAGGGGTGAACTCAAATATGTAAGCCCAAATCCCGGAAAGTATGCACGAATCTGCATACAAAAATGCATAATCATGCGGCGGTCATTTCGAATCAAGATTCTTCACGGTTAGGTGAACAAGATCCGCATACATAAATGCGTAGTCAGGCAGTAGTCACATCAAATCTAGATGGCGGTGATATACGACAATTTTGATAGGTAAAAAGTGCATACATCAGAAAGATACTTGTACAAATATAGCATTTGAGCATTATACAAAATTGTAACCCTATAAATAGTAAGTGTAAATACAACGAGAAAGCTCTCTCGACATTTCAAACATTTAACTTATATTGCTTCAGCTTTCTTTCGCCTTATTTTTCGTAGTTTAACTCTCAAATCGCCTCCCACACCAGACGTTCTTTGGAATAGTCTGGGAACCCACAGTCAGAAGACAGAATCCCTCTTCTGGCAAAATCGACTGAACTTTGGGAATTATCGTTATCGTTTTAATCAGTAACTCGACCAATCTGAACATTTCAGACGATAACATACGCAATATTTTCCTTGTATTTTTTACAAAGAGACTGCTTTTGTAATTCAAACTCATAACTTTTTAGTTACATTTCGTATAAATACTTAATTAGAAAATGGCTATTGGATTTGGATTTGACCAAAATTGTTAAATTCCAAAGGTGAAACTGACCAATCGGATCGTCCTAGAATTTCAGTTTGCTTTCATTGACAGTCAGGCAAACCTGCCAGAACAAAATCCCATTCCCAGCTCAAAATATAGAAAGCCCAAACAAGGCCCATGAGAAAAGGTCATCCTGAGAAAGCCCTAGAACTAACTAAAACCGAAGAAAAAGCGACATTATAAATACAATCTCTCGTACCACTCCGGCTGTCCGGCATCGCAGCTGCTGCACAGAGGCAGAAACAGCGAGAGAGAGAGATGGTTTCGCTGAAGCTCCAAAAGAGGCTAGCCGGTAGCGTCCTGAAGTGCGGGAAAGGGAAGGTGTGGCTCGATCCCAATGAAGTTAACGAGATCTCCATGGCCAATTCTCGTACGTTTTCAATTTCATTTGTTTTCTCTTTTTAAACTCTCTGTGATAATTACTTTAATTCGCAGTTTTCTTATGACTCTTTAGTGCATGAAGGTAGCATAAGTAGCTTGTTTAATGTGTGGAGTAACATACGAAAGTTTTTACCTGTCCTCATTTTATGTCGTTGCTCATTTTAAACCATTTGATGTTTTTTGTCTGTGTGTTCAATAGATTGTTTAAGAGTTCTCAATTCGAGTTTATTGAAATGGTCTTTTGTTAAATTGTAATTTTACGCGTGCGTAAAAATATTTTCTTACGAGGATGAAAATCTAGTTCGTTGCAAGTGTCGTATGACACTAGGTCCTCTGAGGGAACATCTATATTGCTTTACAGTCCATTATTGTTCTTTTTAGCTTACATGCTGAATGTAATTTGTGTGATCCATTTGAAGTGCATATGTGGTGTCTATTACTTTTTTTCTACAAATTATTTATTTATTGATGATTTAACTTCAGGCCAAAACATAAGGAAGTTGGTCAAGGATGGTTTTATCATCAGGAAGCCAACAAAGATTCACTCTCGGTCTCGTGCACGTCGTATGAAGGAAGCCAAGAGGAAAGGGCGTCACTCTGGATATGGTATTTGTTCCCTAAACATTTTAGATCTTTAGGGGTTTCTTTTTAAATTGTCATAAAACTCTATTTGTATTGTAAACAGCTCATGGTTCATAGGGCTACATTTTGTTATTTGTAGACCATATGGAATTCCTAATTTTTCTATTGTCAATTCAGATATTTCCATCGTGGATAAGTGGCATTTGCTGCATATGTTTTAGTTTTTCATGTGCATTCTAGTTCAAAATGTAGTACTTGTTTCCACTGTACTCTAGGTGTGTCTTAAGTCTATAACTTTTAAGCATTTTGGAACAACTCTAGGTAAGCGCAAGGGTACAAGAGAAGCAAGGCTGCCAACAAAGATTCTTTGGATGAGAAGGATGCGTGTCCTAAGGCGTTTGCTCCGCAAGTACAGGGAGGCAAAGAAGATTGACAAACACATTTACCATGACATGTACATGAAAGTAAAAGGTAATGTCTTCAAGAACAAGCGTGTTCTTATGGAGAGCATTCACAAATCAAAGGCTGAGAAAGCAAGAGAGAAGAATTTATCTGATCAGTTTGAGGCTAAGAGGGCTAAGAACAAGGCAAGCAGGGAAAGAAAATTTGCTAGAAGAGAGGAACGATTGGCCCAGGTAACACTAGAATTCCATTTTTCTTGGTGATTAAGAATTGCTCCTTTTTCTTAAATCTTGTGGACTTAAGGACCAATTGCGAGTGTTGAGAACTGTTATGGTTCCATGGTAACGAGTGTTTGCACTTACATGTTAATTCCAGCCAGATGCAAGTTCGGTGGGTTGATCAATATAAAAATTGATGCCATACCAATTTTAGCGGTATTCGTATGTTAACCTACTGTGTTCCTTTAATAATGTAACTCATTAAATGCTATTATCTAGAATCAATAAAGTACTCACTGCTTCATCACATTAGTTTCACTGTCTTCATTACAATATTTTTTAATGGTGGATTTGAATTTCTTGCAGGGACCAGGAGGAGGTGATAAGCCAGTAGCTGCTCCAACTGCTGCTGCATCTCAACCAGTGAGATTTAGAACTTGATTCTGTTCCAGTATATTCAGATACTCATCTTTTGTTGTGTCGCTAGCAGGGCTTCGAAGAAAATCCAAGAAGTGAAGCCCTCGCTGACTACTTTAAAGATGTGTGCATTGGCTGAATAGTTTTGTCGAAATTGTGTTCTTTTGTTGTAACTGCACTATGGCACTCAATTTATTATAGTTGATGGAATGAATTCTAGGATACGGGCATTCCTAGTGTCGGTTTGAATTAGGGATACCATATCATTTTTTATAGTTGATTCGTTTAAATCCGTGGAAGTTATTGGTTTTAGTTTAGGTTCGATGGTTGCAGTAATTTTAAGAAATCATCGCAACTTAATAGAGCATAAATTGTGGTCATTATGCTCACTGCCTGCAAGGTGGTTGGGCAGTGAGCATAATCCTGCAAAGGGGGCCTATTGGCTATTTTAGTTGAGCCGGTCAGTTATGTTCGTCGTAGGCTGGTTTATTCTCGTAGTTCTTTGCCGGCTAGGACCATTGTACGCACCTAATCTGCGGCTGCGGGTATTCACGCTATTAAAAAAAAGAATAAGAAGAGGAAGCAATGCAGCAGACATTGGTCTCAATACATAAGAATTGTGGGCCACATTATTCAAAGGAAGATGTGAGCAACAATCTCTGACTTACAATTTTTAGTAAAGGACTTTAATGTTCAGCATTCGTTTAATTATGCCCCGACCAAGAACAGTGCGCTAATGACGAATCAACTATATTACATGGCAAAAATATGCCCCGACCAAGAAATGCTTCCACCACTAGCACTTGTATCTATGTCTGACATTGTAATTATGGTATTGTGACTTCAAATTGCGAATCAAAAACTAGAAAATAATTCATTATCTTCAAAAGCTTGAAATCTGCTTCCACGGCTTTATAGCTAAAGACTTCTTTGGTAACGATGATTGGGAGTAATTCCATCATTGAAACCAAACGGAGGCTTGTGTTCAGTGAAATCTGCACTGCCATGGTTTGCTCTTCCTCTTATTGCAGCTTGGAGCAAAGACGATTTATCAGGATTATCAGAAAGGCCGAGCTTCACAATGAATGTTGCCACAGTACCCTTGTCAAGGCCTTCACTTTCGATCCAAATATAACCTTCCATGAGAGTTACGAACCTGGTGCAGTAATTCAAGTAGAGTGAAAATGCAATAGACGAAAGGAAGGAACTGGTGTCATAAACAAGCAGATTGCAATATTGAAAAGAAAATATAGTGAATATGAAATGCTCCCAGCCACATTCAAATGTCTGTAGATTCTAAATGCAAGCATTAAAGTTGTCTTGTGCATGTTCCGAGATCTACCGTTTACAAATGGCAAGTCCAAGACCTGCACCACCATTAGTTCGACTGGATCCACTTCGAGGCTGAGCAAATTTAGTGAAAAGCTCGGGGATATCTTGTGGGAGAATACCACAGCCAGAATCGTTAACCTGCGTAATTCTATTTGTTCAACAACCTTTAAATAGATCAAATTTCAAACAAATTCCAGGTTGAAAAAGCAATGCGAGCAGGTAAATGGTGAACTGTACTAAAAAATTAGGCATTTATGCTGCCAGCAAGACCATATAGGCTAACCATCAAAATAGAAGATGATTAGCAAAGAGTAGACCAAAATTGTCGCAAACATTTTCTTAGTCTTATCATATGCAAAGAGATGCCTTAACCTCTAAAGATAAACCAGGATTGAAACAGGTCAATCAACCTGAATTCGTAAGAAGAAGTGGCCATCACTGGCAATCGGGTAAAATTCAGGAGGCCTCCAGTCCCTTAATGATTCTGGTTTTGCAACAGATGCTATAATAGAAACATAACCCTCCTTTGAGAATTTAACTGCATTGCCAACAACATTCAAAATAATTTGCATAAGCCGTTTCTCATCACCAACAGCTAGCGAAGGCAAATCAGGGGCCAGAATCAAGTTCATGGATAGTTTCTTTACACATGCAATAGGCTGTATCAAATTGGCTACCTACATTGACAGTGAAAGACAAATAGGCTCAATACAATTGCTGGGAAGCCACAAGTTTATATGAAAATCAGTTAGAGAAGAAAATATTCAACTGGAAAACATTCAAATACGTATTCCATACCTCTTTAAACATGCAATGAAGATTGAAACTTCCAATGTCCAACTCAAGGCTTCCATCTTCAAGCTGCGAAAGATCTAGCACGTCATTCGTAAGTGTTGCTATGAGGTTGCTACTCTTTAAAACTGTCTCAATCATAGCTCTTTGTTCTGGAGTTAGTTCAGTCTCCAACATAAGAGAAGACAATGCAATGATTGCATGCATTGGTGTCCTCATCTCATGGTTCATGACAGAGAGAAAGTCATTGCGAGCATGGATTGCAGTTTCTGCCTCTTGACGAGCTAAGTCCAAAGCAATATTCTGCTTCATGAGCTGTTCACGTGCTCGCATAGATTCTTCCAGAATTGCAGCATGTGAAAGAGCAACTGCCACCTGTATGAGGAGAAAAAAAATCAGTTTCACCAATAAGCATGTTCTGAGTAGAATTCCTAGGAACTAATCATAGCATCAATTGCGAACTTACAACCACAATCTTTAGTTCTTTTGTTTTAAATACTTCCAACAACTACATGAAATTAATTTAAGAATGCGTACAGGTCTATGATCTTATATATTTGCTTGCAGGCAAGGAATTGAGACATAAAGCTTAAGTGAATAGGAAATGGTCAAACAATCTGGAAGGAAAATGTACCTGGTCCGCAACAACTGTAACAAGTTCTAACTCATGGTTCCGCCATTTTCTAGCACTATCTGCAGGAAGGATCAGAACCATGACAGCATAGCTTTTTGCAGAAAGGTCAGGCCAATCATTAATTTGAAAATTTGATAGATGTAAAAGAGGTACACGGACAGCAACAACTTCTGGTAGCACATATCGACTTACAAGAGGCCCGATCCTAGCCAGTGGACAATTATATGGTATACGCAATGCTCGTGCACTATTAAAGACTTCAGTTACTATGGGAAGGTTTATTGGCACGGTAGACTCATATTGTATTCGGTAGTTCAACATATGTGAAAGTTTTAGAGTCATGCCAGACCGTGATGGCATCCACAACGCACATTCCTCCAAGCCTAAGGTCCTACCCAATTCAACAAGAGTGGTTTCTAGGATAGTATTGCTGTCAAGAGTGCTTCTAATCTCATGGGTCAACATTCTAACATGCCTTCCTGTCTGTTCTTGTGTAAGAATAAGCCCCATTTCCTTGTCAAGTTCTTCAGCCTTGTTCTTGAGAAACATTTCCCGAGTTTTAACACTCAACAAATCGGGAATAATGTAAACAAGCATTAATGCAGTGAAACAAGATACGAAAGCACAAGAAATCTTCGCAATAGCCATAACCACAGCAACTGCTTTAGAATGCATGTAGAGTGTCCACAAATTTATGAAGTGGGTTGCTCCACAAAGAACAATAAAAGCACCAAACTGCATGAGCACCCCTCTGTATGGGAAGAAGGCCGATTTTTGCACAAAGTAAATAATCTCAATAGGAATAGAAAAGTATGCAAATGCGATTAAAACGTCCGAGATATACTGATATTTCACAAGAAGTTCGTCATGGGGCCACATATCAATGCAATCACAGGACTCCATCATTCCCATAGCTGCTTGCTGAGGTAAATCTGAAAGCATTGGAAGATGTATCACACATTAAATATTAGTTGACAGAGGAAAGAAAACTAAGAATAGCCAATATTAGAATAAATTGTTGATTATGGAAGAAATAACCATTTTCATTCCCTGATATGGCAGAAAAAGAAAAATACTAATCCTAGGATTTCAATTCCAGCGTGATCTTCATTACTTCAAATAATCAGGCCAACCATGTATCCACTCATTAGCAACGTACTTTCTACTCATTGTAACATATCCCGGAAGGAACTAACTTAATGAATAAATGTAAAACACGTACATGAATGGGAAAATATAAACAGAAAAAGAATAAAGACAACACTTTTTAAGCATGTTTCTTTAATTCCTATTGACACAAACCGAACCTCAATCAAAGCGAACAGCTTCATTATAAGAGATTAGGTAACCCACAGCTGCAAATGAATGATGCTTATGATGAAAGCTAATCTTGGTGAAAACGTAATTACAGAGTCAAAACTCAAACCAAATAATCTTTTTCTCTCCTTAATTACCAAGACAGGAAATTAACACAAACAAGGGCTGTTAAAGAAAATCACAAGCAACAGTATGATAGCGCAAAACAAATGAGGAAACAAATTGTTACCAGAGGAAGGAAAGAAGAAATTGACGAGGAATAGGAGCGATCAGTTGCAGATATGCATCGGGACTGTCCTTCATTTCATATCCGAGGATCAAACGGACACTACATCTACATCACACTACAATGGAGAGCTGAGACTGAGTGAGAGGGGTGACAGAGGAGAAAAGTGCAGAGTGCTGGCGTAAAAGGGATAAAAAGCGTCACGGACAAGGAGGAGATATTGGCACGTGGGATGGGATGGCCAGCGTGGAATGGATTGCCTGTTTTCCTTTCTCACCATTTTTTTTTTGAAGTTGTTACACTTACATATATCAATTATAAAATAGATTTACATATGCTTTTATTAAACAAGTTTTGAATACAAACAAAAAATACTTTTTTTGACGATGTATGTATTACATGTGTACGGATTCAGAAAAATGAAAGTAATAATTTTAGTATCATGTGACTTTTCAAACTATGGAATGGAAAATTACATATTTGTCCCCTCCATTATCCAAAAGAAGTAAAAAAGGACATACTTAAACTCTCTTTTTCTAAGACAATAATGTAAGACAAGTAGGTTGCGGAACCTGTGCCCCTTGGAGCAAGTAAGCTGACGAGAAAATACGAGGTTCAATGTTTCTGCTTTAGAAAATGGGTAGAATGGATCTTTGATGGTGTTCTTTTTTATTTGGGTGAAGGGTGATATGGTCAATTTGAAGCCTAAAATGGCGACTTAGTGAAAAGGGCTGCTTTCAAGCTTTATCCATGGCAGCTACCAACTCATGAGATGCACGGAATGAGGTCGATTCGTTGCAACTAAGAGAGGTCCCTTTCACATGCTCTTGAATTTTACGTCTCCATAACTTTTGCATTCTCAAAAGGAAAAAACATCTCAAAGCATCCAAAATGGTCCACCAAGGCAACTGTCCAATACATAAGTTCAGTAGATGTTGATGGGGGCAACTTCCAGAGAAGAGTATGGACATGATCTAAAGAAACACAAGCAAAGACATCCTGTGTATGGACTTTACTATCATGTCTGATTTTTTTTTTTCTTTTTTTCACAAAATTCAGCAGGAGAAATGAGCATTGGGAAAACACAATTTAAATAGAGGAGCTGTTTCATTTCGGATCACCAGGCTAGTTCAATCCCTTGCCAGCTGTTTGGTTACGCCTCCAACTAAAGTTGTTACTATTTCCATCAGTGTGAATTTCTTTCCAACTGCATAACCAAAGGACTAGACAAGGTCAATGCTGCTGCTTTTGAGAATCTTCGGCCACTCCTCTGCTTCTGCCTCCAATTTTAGTTGTAAGGTAGAATCTGTGGGAACATTTGGCAGCAAAGAAGCAATTCATGGTGTACACAGTTTGCGACTCAAGAGGGTTCAACTTTCACAACATTAGTGCATTCAGATAACATAACCACATGGTTAATGAATTTTGTATGAAGAAATGCTCACATCAAATATGATTTCTTAGGGAACGATACTTATGTGGGCAACGTGGAGGCATAAACCAATGATATTCAACTTGAATGACGAGAACATGGGACTTTAATGGAGATATATAGTTCTCAATTTATAACATGCCCTTTTCGCTGTGGCTATTGTTAGCCAGTAATCAATTAAAGAAAAAGGCGAGAGGAAGAAAGGAAAAAGGGAACTGGGTTATGAAAGCATTGTTTTGTTTCAACCAATTCTGCTGTACAGCTATTGCTATATATGTGTATAGTCTAACTAGAAGACAAATCATGTGAGCTGTATAAGGAATAACAAATTCCTAACTAACTAGGCTAGGACGTCCTATGTGTGTGTGGGGTTGTTTGTCTATTATGATGGTCGTCTTCAACTTCACAAATGTAAAGGAATAAAACATAAGAAAAGAAAATGAACAAACCAATTTTGCACAGTAGAGTAAATTCCTTGACCATGGATAGAGAAGAGAGAAGAATGTGCCTTATAAGTGATGGGAAAAGGAGATTAGACATTTTGTGAAAAGCTCAAGTAGAGCATAAAAAAATGGAACAAGCTTTAAGAAAAAAAGGATTATATTGTTGTTTTAGTTTTCAATATTCTTCCGTCCTTTTATTATACATTCAACTTTTGTGTTCTTGTTGTTTTAAGATTCATTTTAAGAAAATTATTCCTAATTGCCCTGTTCATTGTATTTTGAGTTTTCAAGTCAACCAAAAAAAGAAATGAAAAGAAAAGAAAATTAAAAAAATTGTTACTGTTATTAGAGTTTGTCAATAAAAGTCCTAAAGAAAGTGACATCTAAAGGTACATAAAAGTAGTGGCTAGTTGCAATACTCATTATAAATCAAGGTTTTTAATCCCTCTTTAACAAGGACAATGTCCCGCCCCGGAACCACCCCGAGCACATAACAACAGCCGCATACCCGAGCTAAGGACACTAGCGGTACCCTTAACTCAGGTATGCAAGGCTTATTAGTACAGTTGTGCCATACATTTGCAAAACACAGTTTTCAAGAAATGAAATAACATATTTGAAACAGTGAAATAAAATCTTCAGTTTATAAGATAGGTTTACAAAATTTCAGTCTATGAGCTATAAAATACATAAGTGCAAAGATACAAAGTCTACCCACGTGCAATAATCCCCTCAAAAGCTGCATGATCAACTAGGAACTCCAAGCTCACACTTTAGCCTGCATGGTTGGAAATTGAATGGTGTGAGTACAAACAGTACTCAGTGACCAGGAACCTAGTTACCTTTCTTCGCACACAAACGAATCCATAGGCCTAGCCTATGATCGTCGCGTATGGACATTTTAAAACTTTCATGCATATTTTAAACATCATGCAAATGCTTCTTTTCCTTTTTAAACCAAAGTTCATTAGAAATCAAATTTCCGGAACATGCCAAAACCAAATGTGTGTCAACCACTAGTAGGCTGATAAGTACATAACTTATCATATTTTCCCATTTGTTTTCATTATTTTTTCCATGTTGCGTTCAATGTGTTTGTTTAAGTGTTTTTCAGGTTCTTTTGTCATTGTGTTAGCAGTTCAGGGAGTCAAGACCATTTGAGCTGAAACCGGGGAGAGAAGCTAGAAGAAATTGAAGAACAGTTTTCCGTTAGCTGACGCGGTCATGTAACTAGACTGACACGGACCCCATTTCATCATGATCGTGCTGCATAGGTGGGAAACTGGGGAGCCACACGACCTGATCTGGGAGTGTTTGCCCAGGATTTGTCACTTTTATATGTGACACGCCCAGACCTGGGCATGCCCGGAAGCCGTGTCTAGAGTAAGTGACACGCCCATATGGGCGTGTCTCTGGGCATGTCCGCCTCTATAAATAGAAGGAGACAACCTTCATTTCAAAAGAGATTCATTAAAGGTAAAGAGATAGAAAGTAGAGAGATAAACACGGTTGAGAGCATTGCCGAAGTTTTGCCGGATGTACCGGTGGGTGACTTAGAGCTTCAGGAGCGACTCAGAGGTCGAGATTTGGAGTGACGATTCTCGATCCATTCGTCGTGGATCGGGTCGGTT
>JANIMX020000120.1:1977283-1996339 GCA_024582655.2 Erythroxylum kunthianum | reverse complement strand
ACGCTAAACTTGGTGAAGGGACCATCAAGATCACTGGATCAAGCATGACATTTACGTAGAATAATATACAAGAATATTAGTTCGATTCACAATGGACATTGGATAGTGCATGAATATAAATTGAGTTTGAAGGGGTTCGATAATACTATTGGTGTCTGTCCGTTGAGAAACAACCAACCTGCTTCTGCCAGAGAGAAACGACATTGGCAACTTGATTCCAATCAAAGAGAGTGTTGAACCTACACAGTGTAATAACAACAAGAAGAAGAAATATCGACTAAAAGAGACTACTGATGCCCCGCAAAACAAGAGAGGATCCCAAGATTTACATGGAGACACCGTCTGCAATCACAAGACTACTTATTTAAAAAGTTGGTCTTAAGGGATTAAATTCCATATAGAAATATTAATTTACTGGATCTCTTATTGTAGAAAAAG
Source organism: Erythroxylum kunthianum (assembly GCA_024582655.2). Lineage (NCBI taxonomy): Eukaryota > Viridiplantae > Streptophyta > Magnoliopsida > Malpighiales > Erythroxylaceae > Erythroxylum > Erythroxylum kunthianum. The sequence goes on along the minus strand of JANIMX020000120.1, from coordinate 1,995,901 downwards.
AGTTAAGAGTCTTCGGCCACTGTCTACTTTAATTATGAATAGCAAAAAATATTCATAAAATAAGAAATTTTGACTCTTAAGTTAGGAAATGTCATATCTAAACAGGACCATACAATGAAATTAAACTTTGGTTGAAATTAACTGTTAACACCTGATTTTAAGGATATAATAGCCGCTGGGGGCATTGAGCTGAGATAAGTAGTCGAATCGGATATCAGTTGAACATTTCAGGCTAATAGCTGATAGAAAGGAAACATTGGCTAACAATATAGGATTTGGCAGTCGATTGTAAAGAAATATCGACTGACCATAAATAGATAAGTCGAAATCCCTAATAATACGCTCGGATAATTGCTTGAAGAAACATGAAGGAAGACGCCAGTATCATAGTTGTTGCATAGAACGGTTATTTTTCAAGATAAGATAAACAACGAGAAATCCTGAAGATCTCATAGAGTTTGAAGTTTTGTAAAACTATTTCACATATCAGATAATTACCTGTATAGATATGATACTTGAATGTAAACTAAACTGTAGCCTATAAATACAAAGTGTAAATACAAGGAGAGTCTCTCTGAACATTCATACAATCAAAATATATTTCTTCAATTTCTTCAGTTTTTAGTTTTCTTAGTTTAATTTAGCTCTCAATCGCCTTCCACACTAGACGCTCTTTGGAGTAGTTTGGGAACCCACAGGTTAGGAATCAGAATATCTCTCCTAACTCTATCGACTGATTTGGAATCAGTATTATCAACCTTAGTCAGTACTACGGCTAATCTACAGTTTTCTTATGATAACATATGTACATATGTATAATTGATGTACTATGATATCTACTCTCTTTTTTATTAGATTTTTGTGTTTTATATTAAATTATCGTATAAATAATAGTTCAAGCATACGTAATACCTAACTTAGTCACTTGTTTATTCATTTAAATCACCTTTTCGAACTTATATATCGTATAGACATTCATGTTTTAAGCATTGAGCTCTCATTTATCACTTTAACAAATCACTTAAAATTTATCATATCTTCAATGTTACAAAGTAATTGAGGTGATTATATATGGTTGAAGATATCGTGTATATATCTGAAATATTTCTTTTACTAAAAACTAAATGTTCAACATTCATCCAAATATTCAATCTTTAATTAGATATTTAACTTAAAATTAAGCATTCTCACATTTTTAGAATTGATATTTTGTCTAAAGTTCATTATAGAAATTGAAGTTTAATACTCAATTAGTCAATTAAACATATATTGTATCAAATACTCAATAGATATGAGAAACAAAACATCAAGTACTATTAATATTTGTGTAGAAGAAATAAAATAAAATGAAAATTAAATTACACATGATCTTAATAACCTAACATGTATAGAAATCACATATATAATAATTGATTTATTCCTAGGATTTGCAATTATCTATCATGTAGGAATATGCCTGATAAACCAATACTCGCTTTCTTTTTACCACTCCATAATATTGTTTTATTTTTAACTAAAAAAGCAAACCAAAAGGTAGATTTCCTTTCATCTATATCTCATCTCCAATCAACATAAATATATTCTTCAGGATGCGAATTACTTCCTTCACAACACACTGCCTAATCTTTGTTCCCTTCTAAATACCTCATTATTCTTTTCACTAATTTCCAGTGTGCTTGTTCAAAATTCAAATGATATTTTATTAATTGTCCTAATAACAAAACATATAAATGATTTCATATACATTATATCGCATTACAATAAAGAAACTTCTTAATCTCTTCCTCTTCTTGTAACTTCTGAGGACACTACCTATTACTCAAGCGTTCACTTTTAACATGACCATCTCATTTTCCATAACTGTTTCTTGAAATCAATCCAATAGATAATTAAGCATAAAGATATCCAAATAAACACATCATTTACACGAGACAATCACCCCGTGTGAGTATCAAACAATTTTTTTTTCAATCTTAAGAACTAATTCAATAAACACATTATTAACCTTAATTAGTATGTTACAGAGTTTTAACAGTGCAAATAATAAATATTTTTTTAAAATTCAGGTTTTGTATATAATAAGTAATAAAATAAATTAATTGAGTTTTTTTAATAATGTAAGAGTACTAAATCAGCTTAAACTAAAGTAAAATGACTTAAATATGAATTTATATCAAGTACAAAGATTGTAAATATGATTTTTCCTAGTCTTATATCATATAATATTATTAATAGAACTTTGACAATATTAAGAGTGCGTAGTTTGAATAGAAAAGTATTATAAAATTATAATATTTCTCTTATGATACCCATATATTCTAATCAATCTTAAAATTATTAAAACATAGGATTAATGTTCTATGGGTTTTGCTTTAACAAATTTCCCCAAATTGTAAGGTGAGCTAAGCCACTGTAGTATAGTAAAGTTTAATTTAGGGATTAAGACATGTTGTTGTTATTAGGAATAAGGTTACTACTGTTAAGTCACACTTCTAAAAGTTTTAACAAAGAAAAGTTCTCTATTTGATTAATGTTGGAGTTCTAAACAGTAAAGCTCACACGATTTTTAAGTTCATTTAATTAAGAACAAACTACTCATACAATAAAGATGATTAAAAAATTACACACACGTGATTTTGACATAAAAAAAACCCTCCAATTTTAAGGTAAAAATTTACGGGATAAACTAACAATAAAATCCACTAAATCAAATAATAGGATACAAATGATAAAGGTTTGAAGCTCTCTCACCTAGGAACACCTTACAAGACAACTAAACTAATCTAGCTCTTTTAGTTTTTTCTAAAGCTCTCCTAAAAGACTTCTGCTAACTACCTCTAAAATTGAGTACAAATTGATATATTTATACCAATACTACTCCTAACTAGTTATATATATCAAATTATAATAAACTGTAGTTGAAGAATGTTATTTGAACTTAAAAACTCATCTTTTGTTAAGTGTTTATGTCTTATGCAACTTCTGTCTCTTCAAACTTTTCTTTAAATCTCAAAAGGATAAAACTTTATATCATTCCTTTTGATCCAATAAGACAACTAAGACCTTCGGAGTTCAGATTTAATGGAATTAGTTAAGTGAGCATCCATAAAATGAGGTTATACATACAACAATCTCTCCCTCTAACCCATTTTAGAGGAAAAATATACCACCCCATGAATCACTAGTACGTCATCGCAGTGAGCTTAATATAAAGCTCAAGCATGCATCCAAGAATTACCTTTGTCAACATATCAGTATCATTTTTGTCCATGTGAATCTTATTCAACTTCATTAGTTGCTTTTTAACCATAAATCACAATCAATGGTACCTCACATCAATGTGTTTAGTGCGGGAATGATGCATGGAATTCTTACCCAAATCCATATCACTTTGGTTGTCACAAAAAACCATGTATTGATCTTGTTTCACCTCCAGAGAAATTGCTTCAACCAAAGCATCTTCTTTCCAGCTTTTACGGTTGTAACATATTTTGCCTCAGTAGTAGACAAAGCTATACACTTCTACAACTTAGATTGCCAAGAAATAGTTCCCCTCGTAAATTTGAACAAATATATTGAGGACAACTTTCTCCTATCAAGATAGCTAGACATGTCTACATCTGTGTACCCTTTTAGAAATGGCTCACCACCTCCAAAACTCAAACACAATCTAGAAATATCTCATAAGTACTTGAAGATTCACTTTACTACTTCTCAATATACCTTTCCTGGGTTGGATAAAAATCGACTCAGAAAATCTAATAGTGTGTGCAATGTCTGGTCTAGTGCACACCAAGGCATACATCAATGAACTGACAACAAAAAAGTATAGAATAAAGGATATACATTATTTCTCCTTTTAGGTGATAGGACAAGCTCTTGTCCAATTATCAACATATCATCCGCCCATAAGAGAAGGATAATAAAGTTACCACCATAGAAGTTTTTGAAATAGATATAAAGATCAACTAACATTCGCTTGTAATCACTGCTCTTCATAAACGAATCAAACTTCTTATACCACTGCCTTGGTGCTTATTTAAGCCTATGAAGACTCTTCTTCAACTTGCATACAAAGTCCTCTTGTCCTTTAACTTTGAACTTTTCCAGTTGCTCCATATAAATCTTCTCATCTAAGAAATTATGTAAGAAAGTAGTCTTCATATCAAATTGCTTAAGTTTAAGATCCAAATTAGTAACTAAGCCTAATAAAATGCGTATTGATGTCATCTTAACCTGTGGTGAAAAAATCTCATCAAAATCGATAACTTTTTTTTATTATAACCCTTTACCACCAGCCTCACCTCATGCTTCTCTATCTTTTCACTATCTTTCTTTGATCTTGAACACCCATCTATTGTTCAAAGCTTTCTTACTTTTAAGAAGCTTCACTAACTCATAGAACTCATTCTTCTTAATTGATTCCATCTTCTATTGCATTGCATTAAGCTAATAATATTTATCTTTGTGCAGCTACACTTCTTGAAAACTCTCTTGCTCCCCTTTAGCAGTGAATAAGAGATATTATGAACTAGGGTATCTTCTTAAAGGCTTCTTCTTCTCTCTTATTGGCCTTTAAAGCTTGGCATCTTCCAACATTTCAGTATGTTGCTCCCCCTGCTCATGATGCTAATGGACCCCTTATTCATTATCTATAAGATGTGGTTTATGTGAATCATCACCATCAGGTTGCCTCTAATTGTTATCATCTTGTTTAACTCATGTTTGCCTTCTTCACTCGTAGGCTGATCAACAGAAGTAGGAATATGGGATATGTCTTCATTACCAAAAGATGAACTGTTGGATGTAATCTTATTTTCATTGATGAGATCTGCACCCATCTCATATTCATAGAAGATTAAATCCTTAATTCTAACAACCTTTCACTTTTTTAGGTTGTAGAGCCTATGACCAAACTCCCCATCACCATATCTAACAAATACATAAGGAGTAGTCTTCAAATCCAACTTTGATCTCTGCTCCTTTGGCACGTGCTTAAAAACCTTGCATCCAAACACCCTTAAATGTGAATAGTATGAATCCTTCCCTTTCCACACTATCTCGAGAATATTAAGCTCTAAAGGGACTGAAGGAGTTTTATTGATCACATATATAATGGTTTTGATCGCCTCACCCTAAAAGGACTTTGGTAGTTTCAACATTCAAAGTGTACACCAAACCTTATTCACAATGTTTTTATTCATCCTTTCAGAAACAACATTGTGTTGTGGGGTACTATGTTATGTCTTCTCATATCTTAAGCTATATCTCACATATTACTCTTCAAACTCATTGGAGGTATACTAGCCTCCATTATCGGTTAGGAGACACCTCATATTCCTCTCCTTCTCTCATTCAACCATGTCACAAAATCTTCGAAAGGTCTCTAGCACCTAACTTTTTGTTTTTAGTATAAAGACCCAAGTCTTGCATGTAGCATCATTAACTAACGTCATAAAGTACTTATTACCACCCAAAGACTCTACCTTTATGGGAACACACACGTCGGAGTACACTAGCTCTAACATCATCTTCCTCTTTATAGACTTCTTATTAAAAGACACTCAATGTTACTTTTCAACCACGCAATGATCACAGGGGTTGAGAGAAATTGTAGTCTTCACAGGGATAAGAGATTTTCTAACTAGAAACTTGATCCCCTTCTCATTAACGTGTCCCAATCTTTGGTGCCACAAATCTGGTGAAGTATTTTCTTGAACAATATGTAATTCTCCAACAACACATTTAAGTGTGTCTTGTATAGAGTGCATCACAACTTACCACGAGCAACTATCAATACTCCTTTAGATAAAATTTTACCATCACCAAATGTATGTTGATATCCCTCTTAGTCAAGAACATTCACAAAAAAAAATTAAGACGCAAGTCTATAATATGTCGTATACATCTTAAGGTCAACATGCACCTAACATCGGTTTAAATTCGGATGTCTCCTATGTCGATGATGCTAGTGGAGGTTTGATTTCTCATCTTCACGCTTCCACTTGGTGAAGTACTCTCTCCTTGGAACACAATAATAAGATGCCCCTATATCAATAAGTCTCTTCTAATGTGAGTGACTAATATGGAGACACTCATTGCTCGTATAAATGAACATCACTTTATCATTTGTACTTGATGCCATTGTTATAGTATTGTTATCGTCTCCATCCTTCTAGTTGTCTTGCCTTTTCTGGTCTCTCTTTCACTTGTATCAGAACTTCTTTATGTGACCAGGTTTAGTGCAATAATGACACGTTTTGGTCTCCTTGCCATCTCTCGACTTTGACTTGTTATTCAACTTGACTTGCCCTTTGGGACTTCTCCTCTTGCTTCTTCCTCTATTTTTGACACAAGAGTCTGCATGTTGACAATGATTTCCTTCTCCTAATCTCTGTAGGGATTTAATGGTGCATGCTTCACATGCATGTAAAGCACCAGAAGCAAGAAATTTCATAAATTTAAAAAACCATAAATCACCAAAATTTCCAGAATCAACATGCATGCATATATTGGTAACTAAAACATTTAAAGAGTAACTTTTACCTTTGATTTCTCCTCCAATTCTTGAATCGTCTCCTTAGTTGGGTTGTAGCAAACACCGACTCCTTCACAGCAGCAAAACACCACACAAGTAATGAAAATTCAAATGTATAGAGATGGATTATTGAGCATCAACAAGGTATAGAACCAAGTGACACTCTAAAGTGAGAAAACAAGAACTAGGGCCCTGTTTACTTACAGAAAACAGTTTTCTGTTTTCATTTTCCAATTTTCATTGAAAATGGAAAATGGAAAATTTTCATTAAAAACGTGTTCATTTGTTAATATCAAAAAGTTGTTTTTTATTTTTCAAAACTTAAAAATGTGTTCATTTATTGTTTTTGAAAAGCGTATTTATTGTTGTTTTTGAAAAACGTGTTTTCAATTTGGAAAACTACAACCTTTTTAACAAAGAAAATTTTTGAAAACAACTTAAACTTGTTTTCCAAATTCCTTTTAAAACTTGAAAACTAGGAAAACAGTTTTCACTTGAAAATTTTATAAAAAAGTCTAATATGAACACAAACTTCTATTTTCTGTTTTTATTAGAAAAATTTTCTTAAAAACAGCCCAAATTTTCTGCAAGTGAACACGCCCTCAGATTTTTACATGAAAACCCCCTTTCAATCAAAAGTAAAAATAACAGTCTCCAAAGTAATGACAGAATAAGTGTCAAACAAGTGGAAACAAAAGACAAAAGGCAATAACATCAAACAAGAAAAACGAGAGAAATTACCCAAAGTTGAAAAACTGTTCATAGGGTGAAAGATATAGCTATAGTACTTCAAATAAGATTCTTACTAATCAAATTATAGAAAAACATCTCCAGATCTCTTAGACCAATGAGACAAATCCAACAAAAAATTCAGAACTTTTTACACAAAAGGCAAAAGCCCTTAAACTGTTAGGTACTCCTCCACGACTTAGTTATAAAGAAGGTAGACTTTGTGCAATAAGTGTTATCCTTATCTTAAATCTCTGTTCCTACTTTCTGTTTTTGGCATTCATAATTTCAATCCCGCAGTCTGCACCTATTTCTTGACAGTATAAACTTTATCAATCATCTTGATCACGACTTAATATTATTAATAAAAAGGAAAAAAAAATAAGGAGACATAAGTCCGATTAAAATCAACATAATCTATAATTTAATAAATCAAACATATTTTTAAAAATGTCTTCTCTAACAATAATATTAAAAAATTATTTTTTTAATAACAGCTCTTTAAGGAGTCCCTAGGCTATTACCTAAATTAACTCCCCCTAAAACCGGCTCTACCAACTAATTAAAGTTGTCATAAATTGTGATAACCCGAACAAAACAACCCTTGTTGCAAGGATAATACTATTTCAGATAACCTGATCTAAAGTTGGTAACTTTTTGACTGGTGTTAACGTCAAAGAATGAAGGCTGCGTATTTAGTTTGTAGTTTCAGAACTGACATTCCCGTTAGTAAAGAAAAGAAAAGAGTACCAGTAAGCCGTATGGTCTTTGTATTAGTTTGTTTCTTCTCATCTTCCTTTTTTCTTCTCTTTTTCAAGGTCAATTTTGAAGGCTAAACAATCAATTCTAGCATTAGAATCAGTTTCAATAGCCTAAAACTCCCTCCACCTCCAACAAGAAACCAGGTAGAATTCGTTCTACTATTTTTGATCATCTACTTAATCCTCAACTGAATCACATACATAATCAGAAAACTGTATCGCTGAGATCTACTCCAGAATGGCGAAGCACTTTTAGACAAAATTTTATTACATGGAGACCACGAAACACCCGACAAATAGGGAAGTGAACCCACCTAAGCCACTTCACAATTCCTAAATTTGGCTTCTTATCATACAATACAGATATCAGAGGCCTCAGAAATTGATAAATCGTTTCCCTTTTCTGGAGTTTGGGAAGAGTCACCCAAATTTAGCTTTCTCTTCTTCTGCCAACATGTCCATTAGTAGTCCTTGAAGCTCCTCCAAAGTGTAAACTCCCTTGTAATACACATAACCCAACAATTTGACAAATTTAGATTACAACAAAGGAGAAAACTGTGAACCAAGTAGAAGACGTAGCAAACTAACTACCTGTGGCCTCGCATTTTCCATCATCAAAATCATCTCTTGCATGAAATCACAGAACCCCTGGTTCATTACTCGGTTAATTAAGGATTCATTAAGCAAGAACATGGTGACAAAAAGTTTTCTAAGAATAGAACTCACTTGATCGCCATCTTCATCTACAACAAGACCCAACATTCCCGCGTCGTATATTCTTCTCTTTCTCTTATCAGATAAAACTGAAAAGCAGACATATCATTCGATAATGTTCAATGGAAATGGGACATCGCTCGAATAAGCCCGAATACCTGAATAAGCCTCTTGAATTTGCTGAAACCGTCTCTTTGCTTGTCCTCCAACGACATGGTCTCTCATCCACCGGTCTGGATGCCATTTCTTAAGAACCGCACAACATCAGAAACAAAAGTTATGGAAATCGAAAAGCTTTGGTTTTTTAAAAAAAGAAAGAAAGAAAAGTACATGTTAGTACTACCAGTGCAAGTTTCTTGTAAGCATGACGAATCTCTATGTCAGAGGCTTGTTTGCAAAGTCCAAGCACTGCATAGTAACAATGCTTGCTCTCAGACATTTTCACGCAGCAATACCACCAAAGGGGGTTTTGAATTCCACCAGCTAGTTTTGGACATGAAAATTATTAAATTAGCAAATTAGCTTCACTCGGGAAGTTGGTTTTTATTGAAGTTAGTTAGAGCCAGAAAAAGAGTTACTGAGCAGAAGCTTCGAGAGAGTTCCTAACAAGGGGATACCTGAAACACAGTCCACACAAGCTAAGGGTTATGATCTGGTGCCCGCAAATCGGGCGTTGATGCCTTTTGTCAAAATTTGTGGTGATCCGTGGAATGGAGTCGTTTGTGGTCTACATTGGGTTTTCGGCCTCCTCCTGTTCCATTTCAAAGCACAGGCATGCACGTGCAAGTTTCACGTTGCGATCTGTTTTCTTTATTTATATAGATTAATTATTATCCCACATATTAAATATAAGTAAAAATAATTTTATAATTAGATCAGAGCTAAATATTGAAATTAATAAAAAGTTGATACATAAAAATATTTATATATAAATAATATTTTTAGTTTATATTTGACATATTCATTCTTTAATTATATGAATATATTTATATTAATTAAATTTTAGTTTATTTTGTATCGGAGTCTATTTTCAATTATTTAAATTAATTTTGTCATTTTATTTTAAATAATTTATTTATCAAATAATTTAATCAAAACATATAAAAAATGAGAGTACTTATTCGAATAATTATAGTTATGATTTTCTCCCATAAAACTAAATAACATTGTGAAATCCTCGATTTATTTATAATATATTAGAAAGAAATACAAATGATATTTTATAGTTTGATAATTCAATATGTTACTACCTTAATTATGTATAAATAGGTTATGATTATTCACAATTGACATCTTTTACACTTTTTAGTTTTGATTTTTTATTGTTTAAATAAAAATAAAACTAAAACCGATTTAGTTGTTAACGTCAATGCAATTATATATTTATCACTAATAATAATTACATATTAGATAAAACTTAAAGATAAAATATTTTTAATTAAATAAATTTATTATATAATATTTATTAACAAAATATTAATTTTTTTATTTATAAATAACATTTATTATGAATATATTTTAATTATTAAATTTTATTTAAAATTTATATATTTTGAAGATATTTTGAATTTAAATAAATTTATTAATATTTTATTTTATTTTATCACAAAATTTGAATAAATCATTAAGAAAAATTAAATTATTCATAATTTTTATTAATAATTAATTAATATATATTTAATTAATAACCAATCGGTTTATAATAAAACAAAAACTACTTTTTATATTCTTCATAATTTTTATCTTGCATACACTAACAATCTTCCTACGATTAAAAGAGTTCAGGCCAATTAAAGTAATTTAGATGATTAGCTATATATAATGTTTGAGTAAGAAAAGAACAAATGATTAGTTAAATGTCAAGATACTAATCTTGGTTAAGCTGGTAAGTTTAGTTTGAGAGAATTGGGAATTTCTGCAGTAGCAAAAACACAAGTAACCAGAATTTGCACCGTCGAAAACCAGGCGACTTGCTAGTCAGATCACATCTATTCAACAAGCAATTGGAATTATTGCTCAATTTACATTTTATAAACATTAAACCTATAAAAATAAGAAATAGAAAACAACACCATCTCTCTGAAAAAAATAAAGAAGGATGCATATATAAGCCAAAAAAGAAAAGATTCTGAAACCTCTTTCCTTAACGTGGCTAGAGAAAATTCCTACTTTCTGCTACCAGTTTTGTGCTTCCCATCAGCAAGAGGAGGATGCATTCCACCCCTCTGCAAGGTAGCTCCAACTCCTTTTGGTAACTTTCTTGAAGGTGAAGGGCCTAGCGTTGAGTTTAAGTTCTTGCTGCAAGAGTTGGAAGCTTTTTCAGGGAAAATGTTTAAGAGCAGTTATCATCTAGTCATCAGCACGCAAAATTATACCAAAATAATAATCAAAATCGCACCTTAGGTCTGCATGTTTTGCTGCTTTTGAGAATGACATTTTGGTCTTCGACTCAATTCCAGTGGTTAGGCTGGTAAGTTTGGACTGGTTAAATTGCCAAGATAGATCAGGTTCAGATGAGTCGCTAGTGACAGCATCAAGATTATCATCCACGTCGTCGGTTGTAGAAAAGTTGAAAGGGTTGTTATCCATGAGCATGATACAGGATTGGTCGGGAAAATTTTTGGCAGAATCTGAGAGATACTTTTGGTATAAGACATTAGGCAAATGGCCATTGTCTGCTTCCCTACATCTTGGAGAGCTTTGAACTCTGTTTACAGCTTCTTGTTTGTTCACCATCACTTTATCCACCCATTCACCAGATCCCATTTCCCTTTCATCCTCCCCGTAAGTTTGGCTAGGACTAATAACCGGAGGCCATGGAGGTGAATTAACTAATAGCTCATCAAGATCAAGACTTTGCCTCTTTTGACGCAGCGTAGAGTTTGAATGAACCTGCAGTAATTCAAAGAAAAACTTTAAACAATCGGAAGGATCATCCAAGATAATTAGGTATTTACTTATATGAAGAATGTCTACAGAGAGAATTGTAATAATCAGCGATATTCTTGCAAGGGAATCTAGAGATGTATTAACAGTGCTAATGACGTTCTGCAAATGGTCGACCGCATTAACCAGAAAGCTTTTGGAAAAAGAATCCCGCCAAATGATTAAAGTGAAACAATATTCACCGCTATGTTGCCTACATCACCCATCGGTTGCCTGAAGCCGTTGCTGTCATTGAAATCTCCAAACTGCTGTTTAGGATTCAAAGGTGACGAGTCACTTTCTTTCCTTCTATATCTTTCGGAGTTGCCAGACGCTGAACGTTGAAGGCATTCTGGCTCACCCTCTTGCTTGGCCAATGCTATCTTAAGGCTTGCAATCTGGAGGTGAAGATAAAGATAAAAAAAAAAAAAAACGAATAACATCAACTTTTAGTAGCGAGGATGTCAAATAGAAGGTTACTATTGAGGCAAGGGATTATCAAGGGTTAAAGCATAGAGACAGAGGCACAGACTTGTTCTTTGAGTTCTTTAACATCTGCAGTATCTTTATTCACCCGAGCAGCACCAAGTTCAACAGTGGCTACCCGCTCTGCAAATTTGAGTGTACTGATTGTTTCACCAGTGGCATCGGGCTCAGGGCTTATGTGAACAAACATCAGGGTCTTGGCTTGCCCTCCTGAAATAAGGACAGCAAACCAATAGGTGATCGTTACCCAGAAAAAAATAATAAAGAAAATCTGAGTTGGAGTGAGCAATATGGACCTCACCAAGTGAGTCTTGTAGTAGCTGCGTAAGTTTGCTGTTTCTGTAAGGGACATGTGGATTCTTTTGTGCAAGAGATGCAATGACATCGCCTAGAGCAGATAGGGATTTGTTAATATGTTGTGCTTCTTTAAGCCTATCTCCTCTCGCTTCAGATTTGTCTACCCTCTCACTACCCGCCAAATCAACCAAATGCATACAGCCACGAAGAATAGTTCCAGATGTCATGTCTCTTCCTTGAACATGAACAGTCAAGCAGCTACAATTTCATGAACATTACTACTTAGTAGAAGGCATTATAGTATAACTGTGGAAGAAGGCAGACAGTAGGAAAATAACCCACCTATGGGAGCGACTGCTTCGATCATTCAATGCTGTAGCACCAACTGCACGATTTCTGTGTCCAAGATTCATCAATTCAATAACGTCTGATGTTGATGACACTGGAACCAGGTTGGCATCTGGTACGTTGAGACCAGTTTGAGAACTATTGCGGATTTCTAACGTGTTATTGTGTTAAGTATGACTTCCGTATAGGCAATTCATATGTCCAAATAAAGTTTCAAATAATTAACATAGTTATCAATTAAAAGTTTAAAACAGAATGAAATCAAGGTCTTTAAAGTTTGAATAACTGTAATTGCCTAGTTTTGAAGGATATCTTCTGTTGCTTCCATCATTGACCAGGAGATCCCTGACTTGCTCATTGTAAATCTCGATCATTTGTACTGCAACATTATAGCAGAACGTGTTCTTCCTTTCCTTCGCTAGAAGAAATAAATCACTCAATGCCCTATAATTTACACCAAGGCTTTTCTCCGTAAGCTCCTTGGGTCCTGTCTGGAAGTATGACAACCAAGGTTAACACAAGTTCTGACAAGTTATATTGCAACCAATAGATTTCATAGCAGAACCGATTATAATATTTGTCGCATATCTTAAATTCTTACCATAGTGTATGTCTTTCCAGATCCAGTTTGACCGTAGGCAAAAATGCAAACATTGTATCCATCCAGAACGGATCGAACCAGGGGCTGCATGTCAGAGAAGACCTCCGCTGCAATTTAATGAATGAAATTTGTAAAAATCCATACAATTGCAATATTGTATTGATGCCAAACCTTGCTTTCGAAGAAATTATAGCCTACCTTGTGTTGCAGTTGGACCAAAAACTTTGTTGAAGTTAAAGGACTTGCGTCCTTTCCCATATCTCGATGGGGTGTTAATAGAAATAGTTCCTTCTTCTATATTTTCCACTGAACTTAAAAAGTTTGATTGTCCGGATAAAAATGGCCGCACTCGACAATATACCCGAATACTACCTGCTCACAGGAAGCAAAGTGTTGAAGTTTAAGAAAATCACAGAAATATTTTGCATAATAAGTTTTTGGCAAGTAGTTGCCTACCCTTCAGGTCCTGCACCTGATTATAAAGCTTGCGATTTTCCTCGAGAACCTTATGGTAACCAGAAGCTGCATGAGCTAGTCCTTGAATGTGCAGTCCTGTACAGAAAGTAGATGTAGATTTTAAAAGACCCACAGTAATTTCGTGCCTTCCCTTCCCATTTCATACACTCAAAATCCACCGAAAAAAAAAAGAAAAAGGAGATGTGCAGAACGATAAAAATAAATAATTCATATTACAAAAACTTACCAAGATTGTTGAATTCCTCATGAAATTTCATTTGGATAAACTGCATACCAGCTTTTGTTGCATGAATTGAATGTTTTAATTCCTGTAAAAGAAGGATAATTGGCATAAACAATCATGTTGCTGATAGAAAAACACGAGAAATAGAGGAAAGTAACAAACCTGAACATCTTTTTGTTGTTGATCAAAGATTATCTGTTGTTTCAAGGTTTGGTTTTGTAGTTCCTCGTCTTTTTTTGTGCGAGAAGATTCCTCTTTCTTGATCACTTTATTGTCCATTTCTTCACTCTTCACAAAATAAAAACCGAAGAAAATAGTGTGTATAAATATTGAGGTGATACTATCAGATTTGTAGCTTTTGAAATAGAATTATGCTACCCACAGTTCTAGATTAAGAGATACCTTTTTATTTGTGAATGCAGTTTTGAAGGAAAACTTATAGCCCTGTGAAGTAGTGTTGTCTTTAGGTGTCGCCTTCGGCTACAAATTACAGCATAAACACAAAATGATTTGGATGTTGGTGAAGCTCATTCTCTTCTGAATAGAAAAGGTAAATTTCAGCATACCATATCATAGTTGCTTGCAATCCGATGTTCAAACTCCTCAACAAGCTTGCTTAGAACCGATTCTACCAACTATTGCAAGCGAAAAAAGGCATAAGGGCAAAGCACGAATAAGATTTGCTGTAACACTCTGTCATACTAAAATATAAGAACTAAGGAGTTGCAACGCAATGCAAATATCTTCATTAGGGAGTGGGGATGAGACAATTTGTAATGATATTCTGATTTTTTGTTTTCGAAAAAGGAAAACTTATTTTGTCAAGATTGCTCAAAAGCTAATTTAAGATACTAACGAGGCTTGGTACTATACAAAACTCTCAATTACCCTATCTTGATTTGCTGCAATTCATAATGTTAGAAAACATAACGGGTGCATAATCTCTTACCTTTGCAACTTCGTCCGGCTTCTTGTCTACCAATAGAGCTCGAACAAGCATATTCATGGAATCACTGGACTGCGAAGATTATAAAGATTTTAAACTTAGTACTTGTCACTTATGTCAATGTGGGGCGAAACTTTTTAAAGTACTTTACCATATTCTTAGAGTCAAGCTCAGCGCACGGGGCGTCCAATGATTTCTCATTTATTGATGAGTTCCTTGACAGAGAATTCATGAATGGTTCTGCATTTTTCCTTGCAAATGCTTTTGTGGACATGGTAGGTTTCACGGTTCCCCCAAATTTCCATATTCCATTTCCGCCACTGTGCTTCCATTCAGAATAGTATTTGAGTGCCAAAACACTGTTCACAACTCTTACAGATTTTCCTCCCTGAAAATTTTCGAGGAAAGAGGAAAGCAAAACATATCGTCGAGTTCAGACTGATAACTTCTCCGCGACAGGTATATTCAAATTCCAAGCAAAATCTGGGATAAGAGTTCAAAAGGCAAAATTTTGTTTAGAGTAATTGCAAGACATACCTGTTCGAGATCAGAAGCTTCGAAAGTAGGAATTCCCATCTCCTGAACAGCCACAAGGAAATTCCGTACGTTCTCAAAGTACTGAAATGCTGACAATGCTGCTCCATCCGGGATAAGTGCCGCATCACATGGACTTTCAACCACCTGAAACCAATTAATCTCTTTAAATACCCTCTACATTTGAAAGTTCTAAATTTGTGGTCCGCGACTACAATTGCAGACTCAGTTGTGATTTCCAGAATTGTTGTGAGACTAGTGTGTATATATATTCATTCACCTTGGGGACAGCTCCGGGTTGAACCTTATTAAGAGCATTGCATAGGATAATCCCACTTCTCAATCCAAGCCTGAACTCCTCCTCGGAAGGCTCGGCGGGCAAATCTTTAGCCGCCACTACTCCGACCATCTTTCTCAACCACCCGGCTGCTTCGTATCTCCTCGACGCTACAATTAAGTTTAAGCTCAAGATCAATAATTCTTAAATGAAATTCATGAATCAGAATTAGAATCAACAGATTACCAGCTTCTTCAGCTTTTTTAGATTCCAAATCGAGATCTCCGTGCCTACTAATGCTGCCGCCGTGCTGTTGCAGCACATCCTCCAGCACTGCCGCCACCGAAAACGACAATGCTCCCTCCTCCACCCCCGCCATTCTCCCCCGACAAAACAACAATGCTGGAGATGAGAAAAGGAGCTAAAGAGAGAAAGAGAAAGAATGATGATATTTTGTGTAATGATCTTCTTAATTCATTACACCTTCACAGTTTGCATTTCCCCATCACTTTTCTCTTTTTAAGTAAGTCTCTCTGCTTTATACTCGTTTCTACATACATACAACTCTCTCTCTCTCTCTCTCACACACACACACATACCTACTTCTCCTAACCTCCCTCCGAACCTCCCACGTCCAACTCCATCAACTGCTTTCCTTTTTGTAGAAGCTACTCTCGGCGCGTGCGTCTCAAAAGCAGGTGGGTCCCTTGTGTTTCAGGATGGAGAGTGATTGTCACGCACGCTCTCGGCGATCTCTTGCTGCTGGATTGAAACACCTGGGTCAGAGTGGGTGTTAGTGAGTGCCTGCTTTTTTGATCTCACACTTGGATTAAGTTCATTCTTTGTACTTTGATCTGATTTCTCTCTCTTTCAACTCTTTTTATCTTACAAGATTAATGACTTGAGCTGAGGTCTAATCTTGATTCGCATACTCATATTATTATTATTATTATTTACATTCCAAATTAGCGTCTAAATTAAATTCATTGAAGATCAATTGCTATAAATTATTACATATTAATGATATGCAAAGTTAATCATTCTTACCTAATTAGTTTTTCCTCAAAGCGTAATTAGACCTCATATTTGTTTCGATGTCTCAAAGTGAATAAGCTTCCTAACAGAGTGACACGGTTTCATGAGCATTCCTACGAGAATGAGAAACAAAATTAAGCACATTCCAAAGATACGGTAAAAGGTAAAGCAATTATGATACTATCAATTGATTGCCAAATTGTGCTATCTTTGTAACCAAGTTTACCGTAGAAATACTTAGAATTGGATGTACCAAAATGGGTTAAGTTTAAAAGCCAAGAAATCACATAGAACACTCGTCAGCTGCCAACACAATCTTTGAGCCATGTCTAGTGTAGGTGTAGCCCAGTGTGTTTGGCCAAGTGTATCAATCAGAAAACGGAAAAACGGTGGTTGAAAACAGTTACCTACCCACGAGTGGACGGACACAAAAGCAAGTCAAATATATTATCAGTTTTACCATTACATTTCCTGTATCATCTTCGGGCCTAAGCAATATAAATGCTTATTATTATAACCCTTTCCCTGTATTAAATTATGGTAAGATAAAGAGTATTTATTCCATATTAAAAAAGTAAGTTAATAAAAAGAATTGGCCCACTCTCTTAATTGTCAATTAATTTTAGGGTAGAATATCAACTTCTTTCATGATATTATAATTAGACTTCACGTATTGGGTCCAACGATAACATGTGCTCTCACATTATATAATATGTGTTATTTATATGTTAAGTTTGAAAATTCACCACACGTATGAGAACGTATTGAAAATATTTATTCTATATTAAAAAGTTAAATGATCAAAAATCTCCTTATTATCAATTGGTTATGGAGTGGAACCTCACCTTTTTTCGATATCTACCCTCACTTTTTCTTTTAGTTTGATTTGTTTTAAAAAAATATTATTATGTAATTGAAATGTCCCATTCAATACTCTTTTAATTTTTATATTTTCTATAATCAAAATTGACACCTAACCTAAGTATAATGGTTTAATTTAATATACTTTTTAGAATATTAAACATAAAATAATTTAGCAGTTAAAGAGGATGTTTTTTTATTTTAAAAAAACTTTAATTTGATTTACTTCTTAGACTATCACATTCTTTTAATTATTTTGGCAAAGAGTACGAACGTGAGCGATGTGACTTGGGAGGAAGAGGGACTTCAACGTTCAAAAAATTCAAATCTCAGGTTCGGAACAAAACCGAGTAGGTTCGGATTACTGGGAGGCCCACGTGGCGCGTCTTTTCCGGGACCCACTCACCCCGCACTTGTGGCAATAATCAATTATTTAGTTTCCACTCAGAGCTAGAATCGTCTGTTTACGTTTTAGCTATAGGCAACAGAAAGAAGGCGCGTAATATAACAAGTGTCGCTTCTCTATTAGGTATGGGATGGCCTGTAGTTTCCTTTTTTTGTTTCTTGCTTGCTCTGGCCGCTAGAAATAAAGCACAGACAGACAGACATGATTATCCCCATTGAAAGAAAGCTGAAACAATGAAAAAAAAAATACTTAATACAAGGAGAAAGGTTAATAAATGGAGCTAATAAAAAATTATATGTCAAAGCAAGTGTTAACCCTCGATTTCGACTCTGATGAGCCAAGGGTATCGGCAGTCGAGGTAGGATGGGTTGACCGAATATAAGGCTTCTCGAATACAAGGTCGGATCGACTGGGAAAGGATCAGTAAAAGAGGAGGTTCGGGTAGACCAGTCCGGATCCT
>JANIMX020000120.1:1501740-1512141 GCA_024582655.2 Erythroxylum kunthianum | reverse complement strand
GAAGTAATAAAATTAGAACCAAATCTAATGGGTACTCTAGCTCTTTTGCTTCTCCATAGTTCAACAATTTCCTCTTCCTCTATGTCATCATTTGTAGAAGAATTAGGGACCAATTCTCTATGGACTTGCACACTCACTTTCATAGGAAATATATCCTCGAAGAACACTGCATCTCTTGACTCCATAATTGATTCATAAGTGCTAGACCCCTCTTCCTTAACCATAAATCTATAGGCAACACTATTAGAAGCAAACCCTACAAAAATTGAATTAATGGTCTTAGGCCCAATTTTTTTCCTCTTATGTCCAGGTAAAATAACCTTAGCAAGACAACCCCACACATTCAAAAATTGTAATTTAGGTGGATAACCTTTCCAAATTTAATACGGATCAACGTCATCATGCAATAAAAGTGGGGATCTTAAAACATTTTAGGAACGTTTAAAGCTAAATGTCTAAAATGAGTGGATATGTTTCAAGTTTTGAACAACACCTCCAAGAGCTTGGAAAGCATAGTACAAATATTGCATCCTGAAGACATCAGTAGGTCTGAATCCTGCTCATGCAGCTTATTCTTTGCAGATTCCCTACATTCAAGTGACTCATTCACTGGGGATCCAAGAAATAGTAGAAAATCTGGAGTCAGCTATTTCATTAATCTAGAAATTAGAAGTAGAGAGCATTGTATAATTTTAATGCAAGCTCTTGCAACTAGACTGACTAACCAATTAAGCTTATAAAGATAATTGTAGTGGAAACAACATCAAAAGATAGGATCGAAGCAACAGGTAAGAGGCCAATAGATTTCACTAAGACCGATAGCATACCATTCAAGTTCAAAATAGTCATGGTTATGAGCATTTCAAAACTCAAAGAAAATATGCTTGGGTTAAACAATGATGAAGCTGTTGTAATCTACTTTAGGGCCATCTTGAGGAACATGGTAGCAAAAACCAACAAGTTGGAATCTCTAATAGGAGTGCTAAAAAATCTAAAGCCACGAGTGATGGCATTCATCGATTTTGAGGCATATCACAATTCACCAATATTTATAAATCAATTTTATGAATCCCAATTCACTAGTACTAAGATAGTAAAATTTACTATATAAGATTACAAAAATAAATAATGTTACGTTAATATTGACATAATATTTAATTAATAAGTTTTTTTATTTATTTAAGATATATTTATATATTAGAATATGATTTGAATTTTAATATTTTAAAATGTTTTAATATTCCAATATATAAATATATCTTAAATAAATAAAAAATATACTCGTTCACTAGTTATAAGAAGTAAATGTTGTCATTCAACTAGGAGGAAATGGTCAATGCGGAGTTCGGAACTTTATATTATGCCACGTGTGTTTGGCAAACTGAAGGATTTGTTGAGTTACTGACATTATGAAAGAGCAACAGCCAAATCCCACCGGCGACAGCGAAATTACGTCAACTGCCATCACCGTCGCCAGAGATGAACTACAGGATCCACTTATCAGCAATTATCCACCTCTCACCGGATACGGAGGAGAGATTCCAACTTCAAACTCATCCGACGAACCCGTCACGCTGCCACGTAGTCAACGTCTACTCTCTCTCGACGTTTTCCGTGGTCTCACTGTCGCGGTTGGCCACCTGACTTCTCACTTCCATATTTAGAAATTCAATTCAAGTATTTTTCTTCAGTTTTTTGGGAATTTGTGATTTTAACTGCTTTATTGAACTTAGCTGTATCATTGAACATCGTCTTATACTGGAACCTTACTGAAAGCTTGGTTTGTTTGGCTGTTTTTGCAGAGAATTGTTCTATTAATTATCTCTTCTGCTTGTCTATTTTCAGCTCATGATTTTAGTAGATGATGCTGGAGGTGCTTTTCCATCTATTAATCACTCCCCTTGGTTTGGGGTGACATTAGCAGACTTTGTGATGCCGGCTTTTCTCTTTGGTGTTGGTGTCTCCATCAGTTTAGTTTTTAAGGTAAAGTTATTGTCCCTTGAAAAAACTTAGGAAATGTCAGGAATGTTGTGAATATCATAATATGGATGCAGAATATATATTTCCTTGTTTTGTGTGCGGGATTTTATAAGTTGTTTTGGCAAATCAGTCAATTATCATAATTTTGAGTCTACATGCAGAAAGTACCTAGCCAACCGACCGCAACCAAGAAAGTCATATGGAGGACACTTAAATTATTTCTTCTTGGGTTATTGTTGCAAGGTATGTCATGAGAAGTCCAGTGACTGCATAAACTTCTTTGATATATTCTTTTGGCCACTCTTTTTTATGGTCTTGGTGATGAATTATTCATTTTCCAAAAGAAGTTTTAATGCCACGTCCTAGTCTTGATAATAGGAACTAAGAGCATTTACCTGTTAAAGTCTTTGTTCATTTCCAATTCATTTAGGTGGGTATTTCCATGGGCGTGACAATTTAACATATGGAGTTGATGTAAGCAAGATGCGTCTGCTAGGTGTGCTACAGGTAATATTGTCACCATTATTAGTTGTTGAACATTTATGTAATTCATTCTTCTAACAGGAATGGCAACCTTTATCCTGAAAATTTGTTGACTGATATACTTTTGTAAATTCTTTGTTCCCTTATTCATGTGATACTAGTCCTGATTCAATGCTTAATCCCATACATAGTTATAATCACTTTGCTTCATTCCTTACCAACCTAAGCTATGCTACTGCAACTATGCATATTCTTAAGAGTTTTTAGTGGAGATTTCAAAATCACGAACTTAGTCTAGAAACACCTATTTGGTATGAGGACTAGAGATGGTTTGATTTTTAATTAAAAATGATATGCAACAGAAAGCGTCCTTGTAGTGTAGTGGGTAAGCTGCTAAAACAAGCATCAGCAGAAAATATACTATTTTGTGAATGTAATTTCAATTGGCATGGATATACAAATTTTGTTCAGCTTGGCCAGCATTTTGATAAATTGTCAACCTCATAAAATTCAGCTGCTTAATCCTGATGAATTTCTTTAATGGGTGGCATTTTCATAAAGGAAGTACTGTTCGTGTCTTTCTTCTGATTATACCTGCTTTTTAATCACAGAGAATATCTATTGGATATCTGTTTGCTTCGTTGTCAGAGATCTGGCTTGTGGACAATGTTATTGTAGACTCATACATGTCATTTGTGAGGAAATACTACATTCAGTGGTTAGTTTTATTACCCACAATTTACATATCTCTGGGTACCATTTCACTTCCAACAAGCAAACTATGGTCTAGTGTAAGAGAGCTATGCTTGATCAGCATTTAACTGGTATCAGTAATGCTGGATAAATTTGTGGTTTCATGTTCTTGCACTCTCCTTTTAAACTTGCTTTATTTGGCAGGATATTGGCTTGCTTGCTGTGCACGCTTTACATGTGCTTGTTGTATGGTCTTTATGTTCCAAACTGGCAATTTGAAGCTTCAAGCACCAATGTGTTTGGCTACGGATCTGGTGCTCAAATTGTGAGTTGAATTATGTAACTTTCTTTTAGGTTTCTGCTGATAGGATCGCCCAAATTGTCCATTGTAACAATTTTGGAAACAGTACTAAAGATGCTGACCATGGTTGTATCCTGTAAGAAACCATGGGGTGACTTTGAGGCTGTTACTGTAGAATAATGTTTTGGGACCACTAAGTGACATAATGATCTGAAATATATTTCTGGTTCATGAATTTAGAGAGTCATGTTACGCTGATAGCTCTTTCCTTTAACACTGCCCCCAGTGCTTTCTCTAACATAAGTTTCGCATCGAGGTTTTACTATATTATATGCTTGTGTTTGCTTAGTCTATGTGACTAATTTAAATGATGGTGCCTTTTGGTTAGGTGGCTTGTGGAGTAAGGGGCAGTCTTGAACCTCCTTGTAATGCAGTTGGTTTGATTGATCGACTTTTTCTTGGTGAACATCATCTGTATCAACATCCTGTTTACAAAAGAACCAAGGTGGTAAATTAAGTTTTTCTATAACGACTAGTTAGTTCCCTATACCAGGATCAGTTAACTAATGTGTAAAGTCTCTCACCCTTCTTTTCACAGCAATGTAGTGTGTATTCTCCTGATTATGGGCCTCTGCCAGCAGATGCTCCTCGATGGTGCCTTGCTCCATTTGACCCCGAGGGCATCTTAAGGTTAGATAATCATTTTGTTTTGGCTAACTCCTTTTCCTTTGACATTTTTTTGTTTTGTATGTGTTCCATAGCAAGAATACCAAATAGTTAAATGTTTTCCTTATCAAAGAGGAACCTGCAACTGAAATGCTTGGACAATAAGCAAATGGGTATTCAATATCGACAGCAGTTCACAGATTTAGTTAGCAAATCAAGAGAAGGGTAAAATGAAAATGGAAAGGAGCTATTTTAAAAACTAGATTTGAGTTCATTAAGCAAAATTTTCAAGTATTCACTGATAATAAGAAATGTGAGATTAATTGTTGATTCGTTGAAGAGTAACAATGCAGAACTAGAAGTTGAATATTAGATGCCGTATTTATCTTCTGAACGTTCAATGGTTAAAGAAGTGTTAGGCTTTCATTTGTCTGCTGGAAGATATTGGTTGAATTTCTTTTGGGCCATTGCCATCCTGCAATATTATTTGGTGGGTGGACATCTGAGTTTGCGTTGCTGTAGACACTTTACAAGAGTCTGCACTCTAATATTCTTTGAAGCTTTACATTTTTGCATTGAAATGCTAATTTTACTAAATAAACCTTTCAGTTCCTTGATGGCTGCTGTTACATGCTTTATAGGGTTGCATTTTGGGCATATACTTATCCATTATAAGGTATACTAATTTTTTTTTTAAATTGTGTGTTTTTATAAGATAATAGACTTCTCGTGTTTCATTGATTGGGTGAGCTGTTCATGGATCTATTCTGATGAATCTATACCTGATTCCTGCAGGACCACATGCAGAGGTTGCTTTTATGGTCTATGTCTTCTATTCCACTTCTACTAATCGGATATATCATGGAATTGCTTGGTAAATTTTCCATCATCATAATCTAGTTCACATTTAATCTTATCAGCCAGTTTTTGTCTCTTTCTTTAATGACATGATGAATTATTGCAGGCATTCCATTATGTAAACCACTTTACACATTGAGCTATATGTGCATCACAGCAGGAGCATCGGGCATGCTTCTAACCATTATCTTTTATGTGGTGAGTTTACCACTCCACTTCTAGTAAGTCCATGTAAACTTCTGGTTGAACTTGATAGTTTAAAGAGCTCTTTGACAAGTCATATTCTAATGTATGCAAGTAGTTTGAAGAGCTCTTTGATTGGTGAGCCATGAATGTAATTATAATAGAAAGGAAATGAAGGATAACTTGTTAATAAATTAGGCAAGTAACTAGAGATGGGAACTTCAACACCAACAATGTGAACTTGAAATGTAGAATAGGTATGGTTGTTAAAACTATTACTCAATTTTGTTTTTCTTTTTGAGAGGATGAAATTGTAAAATTAGATGGCCGTGAAAAATATGTCTGCTCTGCACCATAATTTTTGATGCAGGTTGATGTGAAGAATTTCAGAAGGCTCACAGTGTTATTCCAGTGGATGGGGATGAATGCGCTTATTCTTTTTGCTTTGGCTGCATCTGAACTTTTTCCCATAGTTTTGCAAGGTTTCTATTGGTGTTCTCCAAAAAACAACTTGGTATGTCTTTCTTCTTTTGCTACTAGTTACGTGTGGCATTTTCCCTTGCAATCAAAATCTCTCTCGTTTGTTATGATAAGTAAATATGATTTATTATCAACGAAGAAAGTTATTGCAAGAGTAGAACTTCCACAGCTTACAATAGAGACTGGTACGAAACAGTTGGATCAATTATTGACCAACAAGTAAAAAGTTCGTGCGAAAGTATCTTTTCCGAGCTATATTTGTTTACTTTTTAGGCTGAAAGTGGACCGTTGTGATATTTTTGGAGGAGGAAAAGACCCAAAAATCACTTGATCACCTACTACTTGTGTGAAGGAGTACGTTGAATTTCTTTGTAATCCTGATCCATAAAAGGAAGTTTCAAGCTCGCATTCTGAGACGTTTAGAGTTAACGCAAAGTGAGCAAACTGATTGAGGACAATCTTATTTGCAGGTTGATGGCACAAAATCACTCTTGCAGGCAATGCTTCATTCCGAGAGGTGGGGCACCTTAGCTTTTGTAATTTTGGAGATCTTATTTTGGGGCCTTGTCGCAGGTTTCTTGCACACGAAAAGCATTTATGTAAAATTATAAAATTTTGTACAGCTTCTGTACTTGGTACTTACTGGAAATGGATAGTAACCTTTTACCCTCAGATTTTGTTTGCTGTGCCCAACTTTGACATTACAGGACAACACTGCTACCTTTGTTTAGTTTCCGTGGGTATTGGATAGTCTAACTTGAAAAACAGGAATTAACTAGGAATGATTACTTGCTGTAACTGATTATTATGACTCAACCACGGTAACATTTAGTAAAAATTTGGACGTCTGAAGAGGTTTAATAATATGCAGACTTACGCGTAATTAATAAAGTAATAAAGAGGCTGTTTCTAAATTACCGTGATTATTATGACTCATTTTTATTAAATAATTTTTTTATTATTTATAATACTGTTTTAAATTTCATATTAGCTATAAATTGGTATCAAATTTCTTTGTATTTTACCGAATGTAACGGTTGACTTGTATAGAAATTTTTTGAGTTATAATGGGTATATATATCAAAATATATAAAAAAAATATTGAGTTAAATTTATAAATTAAGAAAAGATTGAAATAGTAAAATAAAAAAAATATTTATAAATATTAAAATATTTTTGAAATAGTTATTGTCTAAAAAATATTTTATATTACTTTTAATAAATAAAGATTTTAATGATGTTTACATCAAATTAAATTTTAATAAGGAAATAAACTTTACATATTAATTATTTTTATTCTCCAAATGTTGATATATATATATATATATATATTTTAAAATATTGAAATTAAACACTATTTAATATTAACTATTAATAAATAATTAAAATTTTCTGCAATAAAATGATCATTAATTAATAGTTAAACGAGTTTTTTCTCTTGAAAAATGACCCCCGTATTCGTTGAATTGAAATGAACAGGCACCATTATGGGCTTGGCCATCATATATAGACGAAGGGATCGAGTTACAAGCTCAATTCAATTCTATCAAGACCATCGTCTGCGCTCCTCATTTTTAGCTGAATAAATTAGAAGAGTGTATGTCATCGATAAAGAGTGTAGACTGTTTCAGCTGAGCTTCGAAGGCACAAAAAGAGGGGAAGATGACTCGAGGAAAAGCTATAGTTATTGGCTTTTATTATACAGAGGGAAGAAGAGAAGATACAGTAACCAGCCGTAAAGTTGGAGACAGTTCACATGCATAGCTGGAAATCCAGATTCTTGAATTCTTATTGCAAGACCTTCTGTCTCAAAGTGAAGAAAAATGGAAAAAGAAAAAGGGCACAAAGATTTTGCAGTCCCCACCACAATTACTTAACTCCGTTGATAAAGTTGTGAATATGTGGTCCCTTCACATCTTCTTTACCAATTTCTGTACTTTATTACAGGTTTCTCCACACCTCAATCAATCCACGGCCCTTTTCCACTCAATTTATTTAAGATCCAATGCTGTGCAAGTTTGATGAGCCTTGGAATCTAGGGGCTCTGTTACCTTTTCTGCCAAAAGATCACTGAAGGAAGAAATATTAGACTGTTTGATTGATGGTGGTAGAGGATAAAACAGAAGCCAAAATATAAATACAGGTGTAAGTAACACGACATTGACTTCAAATTTCATCAGCTATGCAATAAGGGGTTTACGGGGAATCTGAAGTAACATCCAAAGGACGTTCTTGTCTTTTCCAAATTACAAATAAACAAAAAGAATGATACGACTATAAATGGCTATGCCTGGACATCAAAGGTATATTTGGTTTCTTCCAACCAAAGCCACATTTTGCTTGTTCGTTGGTAAAAGAGTTTTCAGGAACAGCTTCCTTTCGGCTTTGTCTTATACAACTTTGCTTGGAAACTCCTTTGCCAGCTTCTTCAGATAGATTCAACCTCTACGTCCATTAAATTCTTTTCTCTGCTAGACAATATATATGCACATATGTATGTACATGTACATAAGTAGTGAGTTGCAGTGCTTCTTGCATGTAATATTAATTGTCAGTACTCCTGGAACACAACTGTGTATACAGAAAGAATATAAAAATGGCAACTGAGAAAGCAAATGCCGAGGTATCAGATAACACTCAGAACGACAATGTCGTGGAGAACTCCACAGAGACCTCGTCCAACCAAAGGAGTTCGGGTAGGACCAACTTTGGAAAAGCCCTTGCTCACAGAGCAATATATGGTTCAAACAGCCGACGTGGCGGTAACAGGAAGGTGAAAACAAGCGATTTGACGACATTTCCTAGTAGGCTAAGCAGAGTTTCGTTGGCTGATGCTGATCAATCAGATAAGTAGGTAACACAGCTTTGTACAATTGTTGCAAGATTTTGTTACTGTAAACTACTGTGTTCATTTCTCTAACCCAAATTGTTGACCATTCCGTTCCGTGGGCTTAATGCATGAAATATTTACCTGTTTCCTTTTACAAGATAAGATAGTTAGTTACTGTTAGCCAGGGTCAACTAGTTGATGTGTCCAGAGATTTAGATTGCATTAGAACATGATCAAACCGATCACAGCCCCATCAAGTTGATCACCGAGTGCTGAGACAGGCTATAATCGCTGTCTTAAGTCGGCTTCTCATTGCTGTAGTCCAACAACAATGGAATAACAAATCAGAACTGTGATGTAAGGATGGAACCGGTACCAACTTGTGAAGATTTTCCAACATTTATCTGAAGTTGATAACATCCCTGTAGGAAAAGGAGAATGTAGAAAATAAATATTTTGGTTCATACTAGATTTAATGCAGAACTTGGATCACAATGAAGCTGGAAAATTCAAGATTCACTGATATCTCCTTCTGCAACTGTAATTGCTCGTCTTTAGGCAAAGCGTGTTAAGAATGGCTTGCAGAATATATATATTCCACTTCACTTCCTATTTAAATATACAAGTCATGAAGACATAACTGTACCTGTGTATCTGTTGGAATTATAACGTTATAATTCTTTATTTTTTAATTAATTTTATTAATGTTGTTTAATTAATTTTTAATTTAAGGTGTAACCCCCTTTTTAATGTATTTTATTGTGGTTTATTAGTTTTTAAGACATTTTATTAGAATTTATTATGGTGTGTGTAACCTACATTGGCTCATGTCTATAAAAGGAGCCTTCCTTACTCTTGAAAAAATACACACAACACAATAAGAGAAGAAAGAAACATAGATAGTAAACAAGACAGTGAAAAATCGATTTCAGATTTGTATTTTCAATTATTAATCGGGAGAGAGAAGGTAACTACAAGTTCGCTTAGAGTATTTTATTGGTGTAAGTTACAAAATACTGTTTGATTCGTTGTATTATGAGAGACAAACGTTGTCGAAATCACAGCACCATAAGAAAGCGAATTTGTCTTAAGATTGTTAATAAAACTATTTTGGGCAGTAAAAATCGTCTGTTAGTATAAGAACGTAAAAACGAACTTTAAAAGTGTGTCTCAAAAAATTAGACCAAAATGTCATAATAAAAATTGGACTTATTAAAAAATAATTCCAAAAGAGTATACCTAAAAAATGGTAACAACTATTATCTCATTCGAGGTGTGTGTAAGATTTTTATAATGAATCAAATTGGAAACTTTGCTGACTCCTTTTGCCATTAAAAGGTTATATCAAATTGTGGAGATTTCATTTATTTAATTCTCATTCATTTTGTTTCTAATTTACTTTTAGAATAAGGCTCTCTAACCAATAAAGTGATTTGTTTGTGACAATTGATAAAACTTTTAGTGTTTTCTTTTATAAATCATCAATATTTCATTAAAATATTACCATTTTCTGTTTTCACCAATATCAGATTTTTTAATACCAATTTGAATGAACATCTCTTTGTAAATAAGGAAATACTTATTTTAATACCAATTTGCTTGTATGATTTAGTATATAAATTTTGGGTATAAATTTTTAGATTGGTATTGTCAGGTATAGTTGTAGTAAATTATTGTGCTATTAAATTACTTGTCTTAGTAAAATTCTGTCTAGGAGTGTGGTACTTAAGTGAACCATTATGACCCACCATGTTTTCTTGGGAATATACTTTGAGTGATTTTTTTAGTACAATAATTTTCAAGGTGAATTGTTTATTGGTGGTTATTAACCCAAATTTCACAAATTTTTTTGTTCTTTCTTGACACCGATTTCGGCTAAAACGATGGCCGAAAATATTGGTTTAAGACGGGTTGGGAAAACGGTTCG
>JANIMX020000120.1:405506-415909 GCA_024582655.2 Erythroxylum kunthianum | reverse complement strand
GTGGGAACTTCGTGGGATATCTACCTCACTGCGAGGAATTATCTCGGGTGCCTAGCACCCGGAGTGATCACACTGTAAAAGTCTCGGGTGCCCAACGCCCAGAGTGACCACTCTGACCTCTCCAAAACCATCAACCAAGTATAAAATAAATAATATAATATAATATAAGGCATCCTGCCTCCCGCCGGTCCAACCGACATTAATATAATAAATCTTGGCATTTCATGCTCCGGATTCAAGCTCCCGTACCTTTGCATAAAGACCAAGCAGTCAACGTGTCAATTCATGCTAAGAACAGTCAAAAATTAGGGTTTAAACTCTTCCTAGTGGGTGACACGCCCAATTGGGCGTGTCCGGAGGGCGTGTCGGGCCCTCATAGACACGCCCACACAGGCGAGTTCGTGGTCATGTCAGCTACTTTCAGACACGCTCAAGTGGACACGGCCACACGGGCGTGTCCGGCGATAGAACGTTGTTCTTACCAGCCGATACCTAAAACTCAACCATTTTTCTCCATTATAACTTCTATCATGCATAACAATCCAATATACACAACATACTCAAATCTCATAGCTCGAAACTCAACAATGAAGGAGATCGGAAATATTTAACTTATACTTTCCGTTTCAGATCTATCGAAAACCGGTGACAATCTCACAAATCTAACTCCGTACTTGTGTTCCTTGGCCCTTAATTAGTCTAGAGAGTAAGTGGTTAAGTTGTTTTCTCCCTCTTTTTTCTACCTCTTTTCTCCCTCCTCTCGCGGCCATCGACCTGTTTTTAAACGGGGAAGACGACTCGACACGCCCAGAGACACGCCCACGTGGGCGTGTCGGAAGGCATGTCTGACTCCGCTCACACCCAACGACACAGCCAATACTTTGGCCGTGTCAGGCTAGTTTCACCACCTTTAACCCCCTTTCAGTACTTTACAGTCCCGAATTTATTCCAAATAAATTCTAAATCATTTTGCACTTCCAAAAGAAATTTAATGGCAACTGAATTTGTTGAAATCCACTCCGGTTGAAAGTCTGGAGTCGAACCAATTCTTGCAAACTTTTCAGGCAAAGTTTCACTATAGTATTTACAACAGAATCCTGTAAAATTACAAGCAGACACATTTGAAATCATATCAAATCCAGCTTCTCTTCTTGCTACAAATCCAAGTAATCATGGTGCACACCTGTGTATATTCAATTTTTGTAAATATTTCGACTTTTTGTTTGAACAATTTTGCAAGGTGAGTTTCCAAAAGCTGACTCCTCGCCTTCTGGGTATTTGACCGATTTAATTTATCATCTCGTAATGGGTTGCTGCGGGAGGAGGCAGTGCTACCATTGCTTTCAGTACGACGATGCTTCCGAGGAACTCCCTGAGGTAAAATCTGCTTTACCTCAGCTCTAACTGCCTCCAGCTGGTTAATAATCAAAATCATAGTAAGTATCCTCATTTTATATTTAGGATCATCACTCCGTACTAAAGCTATAAGTTCTAACAATGACAATTTGAAGAAAACTCTTAATTACATAAATTAGCATGCCAGAAAATTTTCTTAAATACTCGAGAGACAAGGGACAGCAACTGAGGAGGAGATTATATGTACAAGCACAAACCTCTTGGAAAAACAAATCGACAAACATATGAACTTCTCTTGGCTCCTTGTGCTGTTTTAAAGTCACAAATATTAGAGAAGATCAATATCAAGCAACTAAGTTTTTCCTCAAGTTAATGGAACATGCTGAATATATGGTACTCACTTTGACCCAATTTGGAGTTGTGAACCTTTTCCGCAGGAGAACTGATATTCTCTGAGTTCTCATATTTATATACTGAATGAAGAATAAATATATGTTAGGAGGCCCTGGGGCTAAGTTTCAGATACAGAGACTTGAAAGATAGAAAGTTAATAATTGAATCACCATGCCCAAATTGGACGAGGAATTGCACCAACAATGTGAAATGTCCAGAACCATGCAAGAAAAGGACATACTGAAGATTCAAAAATGCTTTAAATATTACAAATAAAGTAGGCTCCGGTACAAACACAGTATATGGAGATATTTAGCTCATACATGGTGAAGAAACTTTTCGCCAGCTGACCGAAAGATTCTACAAATTTCACCAGGCACAAATGCTGGTCCATTTTCATAGCCTCGAACACCTCCACCAGGGAAAGAAGAAGCCATTTCCTGAAAAGGACAGTAGCAACAGTATTAACATTAATACAAGCCCATTTGATATGAAGAGTGGTATAGTAATGATATATGCCTCAAAATTAACAAAAGAAATAGAATAAATTGGTTCTCACCTCAGTAGTTTTAGGTATGGCAGTTTGCTTCAAAATTAACAGAAGAAACAGAATAAATTGGTTCTCACCTCAGTAATTCTAGGTATGACAGTTTGCTCAGCAAAGACACAAAGTTGAGACAATATTAGGACAAGACCAGTAACCACTTTGTCAACCTGCTGTCCCTCAGTCAAGCCTAGCTCTTGCTTCCCTGACTTAATTCTTCCTGAAAGTAAGAGGAAGTCATTATCCAGTTCCCGGAAGAAATCTTGAAATCCTTCTTGTATCAAGTCAATAATCAAGTCTCTCAGTTTAACTACTATCTCCAAGTCATCATCAATAAGCTGGCGGAAATCCTGAAAATAATAAATCATGCAGTAGTTGAAGATGCAAGTGTGTGGTAATTATGACACGTCAGAAATAGATGTAGTTTCAAAAAATAAAGAAAATATTCAGGGGAAGAGAAAATTAGAAGCTAGAAAAGAAAATAGTACAGATCGCCCAAATGACTGAATAGTGAAAAGCAAGAATGCTGCATTTACCAGCATAAAAAATCACATATTTTAATACAGATCTGATCATGTAAAGGAACACAATAGTTTACACAACTTAGAAATTCACTGGTAATGATTCATATTTTGCAAACTTTAATACATAATCAAAATGATAGTTTCTTATTATGCAAGCACAAGCAATAAGAGTAAGCTTGGGCGGGTATTACCAGTAAGACATCCATGCTTCCCTTAAGGACTGTGGTTTTGCCTGCCTCCAGAGCGACCTTCAACAGATGCTCTTCTGCTCCTTCACTGTGTTTGACATGATTAATGGTGACTGCATCTGCAAGTTCAAACAGAACTTTAATTCAGAAAATTATAATATATTGATTGATATTTTTAGAAGCCTTTGGCCATACAAAATTTCCAGTCATGCAGAGACAGCACCATCTGCATGGAGCCAGGAAGTTGTGTACCCCTGTGCTCGCGCCCCTTCCCCATGCAAAGCCATTGGTCATTCAAACCATCAGCTTACACAAACTTATATGAACTAGAGGTAGTTCAACAGTCAGGGCTCATGCTAGCAGTTCATTAATACAAATGAACAAAACAGCCACCTGACAGAATATGTGTTCTCCTGATCTATAAACTAAAGAGGTAGATAATAAAACCATAAAAGTGACCTGAAATATTATGCCGAAGGCCAGAAAACTTGCTCACAATATACTGTTTGACAACAACCTGGGCAGCCTGAGACCATTAGGATTAATTAGTTTAGATTCTTCAACATGGCAACGAATCCCAAGATATTTTAGACAGAAATGCAGGTTGAGATGAAAGGAGATGTGAGGATGACCTCCAAAGAATGATCAGGGAGACAAGCCTCAAATAAGACTTCATCCATCAACAGCACATCTCTCCATATGGCTCCTACATTTGGCAAGGCATTTCAGGCTAGATGACAGAGAAAAGGAAAGGAAAAAAAAAACTAGCATTTTGTCATTTAATCAATTAATAAACAAGTTATATCCAAAGAGCTTAAGGAAACCAAATCCAAAGAAAAGCAAAACAAAGAATTTTAAAATTGAAGAAAATCAAAGGTGGCATAACAGAAACAGCTAGAGTTGAAAGTGCATTGTTATATCTACCAGTTACCCTCGAATCCTCTTCAGAAGAAAAAGAAAAGAAATAAGAAACTCCAAGTGCTGCTGAGAGAAAGGATAGAGAATCTGGACATATTAAAGCACAAAGATGCTTCAAGCACAAGCAGACATTTGAAATGTAGATTGTCGAGTCTGTTTTCTACATTTCACATGTCTGCTTGTGCTTGAAGCATCTTTGTGCTTTAATATGTCCAGATTTGTAAGTGCATTGCTACAATCTATGATTTACCCTTCAGTCCACTTCAGAAGAAAAAGAATCTTAATAAGAAACTCCAGGTGCTGTGGACAGAAAGGATAGAAAATCTGGACATATTAAAGCACAAAGATGCTTCAAGCACATGCGAAGAAGTGAAATGTAGAAAACAGACTCAACAGATTGAAAAAGATCTTTTAAAACACAAAGAAGACATTAAATCTAGAAAGAATGCAGCCCCATAACTAATTAAGAGAAAATGCATTCAAATAACAAGGAATATATGTCAAAAGATTGAATTTGTACTTACGAAGAATAACCAAAAATTTTGCAGCAGAAATCCCCTTTTTGATGTCTTCCTCGAAGATCTTAAAGTGCCTAAGGTTAAAACAAATCCAAATCGTTTACCATGAGTTAGCATCTATTTTCAAATTACTCATAAAAAAATGTACAATAAAATAAGACATCATAAAAGAACAAAAACAGAATAGAAGATGAAGAATTCTTTCTTACTTGGTAATTAAGTCTTGAGACAGTTTGATTAGTTGCTTTTCTGAGTCAGGAAATATTACTCGATAAGCTCGAACAGCCTCCGCAAATTCACGTACGGAAGCCTAAACCCATATTATAGACAACTTGAAAGTTCATTAAGCACAACCGAGAAATAAAAGAAAAAAGAACATTAATGGCTTCTAGATGCAAGCACATAGTCTATAAAAGTATCAAATGTGCGTACACTAAACTTAATAATTCAGTGAGAACTAAACAAAAAAAGGCCCATGCCAACAAGAAACCCAAGTAAAAAGAAAAATGTCATTCTCTACAAGACAATGACAATTGAATCAACCTTAATAGTATTCTACCATCTGGGGGACTTTGAATACACTAAATTTGAGACAATTGATTGGCCACTTACATCCTCTGTAGTAGCAAGAGTTGGCTCAGGATTATTTCCTGGAACAGAGTGATCATTAGACCGTCTCACAACAATGGGAATTTCCTCAGTCTTCAGGTGTTGATCCTCGAGAGCTTGTTCCAACTTTTCAAATAGTTTGAACTTCAAGCTATCCACCTGACAAATATTAGAACATTCACTTTTCAAATGCAAAAGCACGAGGCCATAGGAATCCTAATACTTAATCCCAGAAAACATAAGTGGGGGAGAAATTTGAGAAAAAATCACTAGCTTTATAAATAGTGAGCAAAGAGTAAACAGATGTTTGAGAAGTTCAATGATTTGACACAAATTGAAGTTTCACGTTCTTGGCTTTATGGGTTCACACAATGCCCTTTTCGTCTTAGTTTGGTTTTGTAAGAATGGTATTTGAACCATTTCTTGAATCCCAATCAACAACTAACGTTTTGAGGTTGAGTGATTTCTTAACATGGGTTTAGAGCCTTATATCATTGAGAAGTCTCAAACTCAATTTTTTGTGGAGTTGCAATTTATTCTATTTGTCCACAATTCATATTAGGGGACATGTTAGAATAGTATATAAACATTTATTGGACCTCACCCAACAACTCAATGTGATTCAATCCAAAAAAACATCATCTTAAAGAAAGTAGGTTAGATTCTTAGTGACTTTTATTCTAAATTTCTTGTTTAATTTTTCAGTGTCTATAAAGAGGACAACACTATCCTTAAGATATGATATCTAGACAAACTAGAAGCAAGATTAGAAAATATGAGCTATACAAACCGGAAAATCCAGTTGCTTAAGAAGCATTGCAGCCTCAGCTCTTGTTTGTATTGATTCCAAATCTGAGAATAGCTTCCCCTGAAATACAAGATGTGGTACAAGTCATAGAAAGGTATATTGATTCACAAGTATTCTTTCCAAACTACCGTAAACTTCAATTACTATTAAAGTACAAATTGTCAAAGATATCTGGTACCAGGAATCAAAGATATCTGGTACCAGGAATCAAAGATATCTGTTGGTCCTCCATCTACATGTTCAATTTGACTAGAGAGTTCAACATCAGCTAAAGATTAACATACCTGCAAGTTTTTTATAACTGTGGCTATTGCTTCTCCAGATGCCCGTTTGCAGTCATGGAATGATGAGTCACCATATACCTAGCAAATAAAGTAAAGAACAAATAATTTTCACTCATTAAAACCAACAAAAAATAATGAAGCCCCAAAATCTCTCTCTAATACACACACACTAGTGTGTATGAAATGCTAGATTTAACCATCAGAAGTTCAACCCCAAACCTTAAAAATTGGCATTGCTCCAGTATAGAATCGCACTGCATCAGCATATGCCTCTGACTTGATACACTTCCCAAGTCTAGCCGGGAGATCATATATGAACTGCTCTTTTCAACATAAGAAGAAATCTGTGTGACTCACGCATGGCCAAAAACCAATGCTTAAATCATGAATTATGACTTTATTTATTCCCTTGAAATTTTCAAAGTGCAGTTCTGCATGTAAGCATCAATAACTCTAAAACCAATAAATTAAATAAGTAAACTAAACAAATGTCTCAGTTCCTTTACAATAAATGTGTTCCAAGGAAACTAGTAATCAAGATTGGCCACCAAGCAATAGCTGTTTAGCATTTCCAGATATGAATTAACATGACTTGCTGTGTGTAATACTGAATGGCTATCAACTGTAAAATTTGTTTAATGATGCACTCAGCATTTGTTTATCCTTTGCAAAGGTCTCTTGTCAATGTGCCAGACAAGGAGTTCGTTCCAATTACTTCAAGAGAAGATTCATTTTAAAATGTGATTTCTCAAAGTTCTCATAGTACAGGAAACACAGAAATGGAAATTATGTAGCTACAAACATAAAGATGATATTCATAGTAGGAGGGTAAGTATCTAGGCACCTGAACTGTACGAAGAAGGATGCGTGTGCGATGCAATTTCTCTATGTGTTCCCTTTTCTCAAACAGAGAAGTGTTCACACCATCACTTCTTGATTGCACCAACATTATCTGCAACAATCAGGACACTGGAGATTCAATTTTTCTTCATTGTCAAATGCATACAGTGATATGAACCATAATCTAAAACAAATGAGAATTTTGCTAATTGCGCGTACCTTATTAAGGAGCTGTTCCATATTTGCCTCCATGCCCATGATGTTATTATTCATCCTTGACAATGGAAAAATATTAAGAAGAAAAGAAGATGTATTTAGGAAAGATGGAAACAGGAGGAACCAGAAGTAAATCTGATTAACCATATAAAACCTATAAAGAACATCCACGACAGTTCATCAACAAGTTTAGCACAGAACTGAGTACCTCTTAATGGTGTCAGTGGCGCTGATAAATTTGTTATAATTTTCATATACCAACATTTGCAAATCAGTGTCCAAATTTTTTATCTCAGCCGCCATCTCAACATGCCTCTGCAATAGCCCTTCTAGGTTTGACTTTTGCGCCTGCATTTGAAGCAAGGGCACGATATCATAAAATTGAAGCCATATAGTAAACTTTCAAAACCATCTACAACATAACATCATTAATTTCATCTTCCAATTAACTAACAGCAATTAGTTAAGCTGATTCAGTCACCTTCAAAATTATACAATTTTCATTGTAAACATGATCACAAACTACTTAAACGCAATGATATCATTAAATTGCAGCCATACGTCAACTTTTAAATTCATCTATTACATAACATTACTAATTTCATCTTCCAATAAACTAACAGCAACTAGTTGAGCTGCTTTACTCATCTCGAAAATTCTAAAGTTCTAAACATGATTAAAAGATAAACAAAAACTGCATAAACCCCAACAAGATGTTAATGGCGTACAAGAAGATTCATGTACTGATCGGCGTCGAATGAGGTACTGTCGATGGCATCAAGAGAAGCGAACTTGGAGGAATTGCTAGAGGACATAGAA
This sequence comes from Erythroxylum kunthianum, assembly GCA_024582655.2. Classification (NCBI taxonomy): domain Eukaryota; kingdom Viridiplantae; phylum Streptophyta; class Magnoliopsida; order Malpighiales; family Erythroxylaceae; genus Erythroxylum; species Erythroxylum kunthianum. Next base: position 407,892 of record JANIMX020000120.1, on the reverse strand, counting down.
GGATCTGGAGAGTAGAAACTTGAGAGCAGATCTCTCATTCTCTTCGCTTTGTCGTCCATTGGCACGTCGTCGACAGCCATTTTGCAGTTGATCTTTGGTTAACTGTCCTCTGGTAGATCCAAGATATAGGTTTTATGAGAAATTGTTGGTCCCTTTGTATACGAACTGATTCTCAAGGCAATAGAGAAGCGTCGAGGCTTGTGGAGCTCTCAGTTTAAGCCGTTAAGTCCATCATCGGAGAAACGAATTACCAGGGGACCGTAAACGTTGTGGTTTGGTCTACGACCCAGTGCCTAACGAGATCTATCACGAGCCAGTAAGTATCGGACTAATTCGAGCTAGGCTTGAGTTCTTAATCGTAAATCCAAGCTGAGCATGAAAACCCAATTCCATCGGGAACTTGCCCACAGGCATTACATTCAAATTGTACAAGCGATCTTATTTTATAATATACGAGGGCTTTGGTTTGGGATACTTTTAGAGAATTTTAGATTAATGTGTAAGTTATATAATATTATTATATTTAATTTAGAGTTACGAGATTATCGTAATAATTTTACATTACTATCACGTCAATTTTTGACGTAATTTACCAGAAATCTGATAACTCTCTTTCACTGAAATTATCTAAGATAAAAGAGAGAGTTATCTTTTTTTTTTTCCATTATTACTTTCCATTTTTTGCTATTTGGGATAAAAATATCCCTATTATCATAAATAATTATCATCTTACCAGTATATATATAAACTACAAAAAATTTCTCTACCAACATAAACAATTACCACCTTACTAATCAAGGAAAAAAATATTAGATTTATACCGGAAAGACGCAAGGTAATATTCCATAGCCAATAATGATGGACAAGTCAACAACAACAACAAAGCACTTGTAAAGATGATAAAACATGTTTTAAGAGATTGTTTTTCTAGTTTAATCTGAATGTTAATGTGTTACAAAGACAAAGAATTAAAAAGATGATAACCAAAGGCAATTAAGTCAAATACTTAATCTGGTTATATAACATAACTCTCAACTAAACAAGTTTATATTACATTACTTAATGTTGAACAAAACAATATTAGGTTATGTTTGGAGTAAAATAACTTGGTTATGTGATTAACTGATATAACCAAGATTATTTGTGAGAACCTCGAACCAAACGCCCCCTAATAATAATACATAATAGAATAATGAGTTATTTGGTATTAAATGTTTAAGTTTTATATTTTCAGAATTGTTAATTTTTAAAAAATTTAATTAAAGTTTGAATCTTTTTAAAATATAATTGAGATTAATTAAAAATTTAAAATATAAATATCTATGCTAATACCATTATTTGATAAATTGATGGGCCCATTACAAAAGTATCTTTACACCAAAATTTGCTTGTAAGATATTTTAATTTGACAGCCTTCAATTGCATAAGTATAAACATTTTTATTCAAATTGAGCACATTTTAATAGGATGATTGAGATATGTATAATATAAAAATATAAAGACACAGTAATTGAGAGGCGTATACTATTAAAGATAAAATTTTAATTTCATTTTTTATAATGATAAATTTATTGTATGAGTCATACCTCCTCCCAGGTGTTTTGGAGTAAAATTTGTGTAATGTAATAGTGAGAATAATTATAGAATGGAAATTTTCAAAATAAAAATCATGGCATTAAAATAAATAATGATTAGTGGTGGATACTTTTATTTGAAAAATAACCAATATAAGACGTTAGATAATAATTACATATAATGTGCTTGTTAGAGACACTAAGAAAATCTCATAAAATAACCACTATGTGGTATGAAATAATATTTTAGTGAAATATTTATTAATTTTTCACAAATAAATTGAGAATAATATAATGTAATGATTACATATTTTTGATAAGTCCAACTAAAATATTATAATGAATAATTTAAGTAATGAGAAACGCTAAGAAATGCAAATGTCATATAATATGCGTTCGACTAAACAGTTATGTATTTTTCATTAACAGTGAATTGATATAATTGTTAGCATTGTCAATTGCTCTGTAAATAAATGTATGTTATTAATCAAATAAGCATTGATACAAAAACAAAAGTATTATAATCTAAATGTAATTCCTCTTCATACTATATTACTATTTATATGCCAATTAGACTTTTGAATTCTTATTGTATGATTTTGTAAAACTTTTCCTTCATAATAACTTAGTATCTATTATCTCCTAAGTATGTTAATTTCTTGTATTTTTTAAATTAGTGTTTCTCTATCATAAAAATTTTCTCTTTGTTTTTTATTTTTAATATAGGATATTAAAATTTGTGGAAATTGCTAAAAAAATCCACATCTGAAATGTAAAAAACGTTCTTACCCTCTTTTTGGTGAAAAAACGTT
>JANIMX020000120.1:374955-385965 GCA_024582655.2 Erythroxylum kunthianum | reverse complement strand
ACATAATTGCAAATGATAGGAAGCTTATTATCATGATCCCATCATGATTTCCTTTACGTTATGTCTTTAGGGTTAGGAATTATTTTTTAAATTTTATTCCTTAAAATTTTTTAATTTTTCAATTTGGTTCTAGTTTTAAATGGCATTTGTTGTATCGATTGGTACCAACTGATACCAACCAAAAAGGAAAGCACTAACTAGTACCATAACCCATTACGTTAATAGAATTTTAAGTATCATTTTTTGACCCATATGGTGCATATAGTACAACAATTATGACTTTACTTATGAACAAATTTGGCTTTTAAAAATATAAGTAAAAATAAATTAGGTTATATATGTTATATATAGACTTAAGAATCAATAAACCTTACTAATGAAAAGCCCAATCTATTTTGTATAATTAATAATATACCAAAAATAAGAAAGATTTCCTTGATAATGACAGATCATATCTTTTTTATATTTACGTTTACATTATTTAAATTAAAAGTACAAACTGAATTAGGAAAATGATTTCTCTTATTAATTATTTTGTACAAAGATATATAACCTATTTATAAATGAGACTATACATAAGATATATATGAATTTACAAGGATTTGAATTAAATATACAAGAATCTAAATTTCCTGTTATGATTTCAACTATCTTGCCAAATCTCTTGTTATGATTTTAACTCATCTTAATACGCCCCACCATTAACTCAAGATGGGATAGTATATGCCAACTTTAGTTTGCCTAGTAAATCCTAAACAAGCTAGAAGATATGTTTTGATAAATATATCAGATATTTGGTTAGTTGAGAAAAGAATCAAATGTATAATGTCTTGAATAACATGATGACATACAAAGTGACAATTAATTTCAATGTGTTGTATATTCATGAAAAATATAAGCTTGAGAAATTTGAATAACACTTATATTATCACAATAAAGCATATTAGAAAAAGCAACGTATGATACCCATATCAATTAACAACCATTCCAACTAAAGTAATTCAGATGTAGCATCAACAAGAGCACAATAATCAGATTCGATACTGGATTGAAAAATTATAGTTTACTTTTTTCTATACCAAGAGAAAAGATAACTGCCTAAGAAGAAACAATAATCAGTGTTAAAATAAACATTTGTTAGATCACTGGCCTACTTAGTATCATAATAACAAGATAATATCAAGGAGAAGTAAACAGAGAAGTGCCATCCATAGAAAAGGATGGCACTATAAGTAAAGGAGTAAGCTTGCAGTTGTGTTTTATGGGAGTTAATATAATTTACTATCAATGATGCTAGTACTTGGCTTAAGAGATAATAAATTTCAGAAGTATGAGAAACTTGAAAACCCAAAAAATAGCTTAAAGAATCCAGATTACTCATTTTATGCAGTCGATTAAGGTACTATTGTAATTTTGAAATTCTAGACACATCATCGCCTATTATTATATCATCAACATAAAGTAATTGAAGACAATGCGTTGGTTAGTTCGATAAATGAATAGTGCAGAATCATATGTGTAAACATGTATATAAAGCCTTATTACATGCCCAGGAACGAACGTGAAAGGAAAATAACGGAGAAATGCGGAATACCTGATTTCGATCCCATTCCGGTTTTTCGGACGCTAATACGGGGCTCCAAACGATCCCGATTCTCCGCGTAGCTGAAGAGAGAATCGACCACGGCAACGGGATTAAGGTCTTTCTATGGTTTCCGGCAACGTAGCGCTCCGAATGGGTCAGAGAACCGAATGCTACGAATGATAACCGTAACTGTAGGAAACCTTAACCTTATATATATAGCTTCCCTATGAGACTTTCCAATCACAAGCTCCATAAGGGTCCGGTCCACACTGAAAGAGACTCAATTTCTACCCGGACTTCGACCCATTGATTTAGATCATTTATTGGACCACTTTATTATCTTTTCCAAGATCAAATTACATCACGGAATCGGTAATTTAATTTAAAACAAAAAAACACAATTAATGGGTGTCCAAACCTTATAGAAAAATCTAACAGACAAAAAATATGAACCAATAATAGCCCCTCTCACCTTACTTTGCAAATGACTAATGGACAATGATGAAGCCTAATTTGTATAAATAAATAGCAACAGAGTTTTCGAGTATAAACATACCCATCAACAATCTCAACAAAGCTAGAATTCAATGTGTTCATGTGTAGTTCACAGGATTTGTATGTTCCTTTCATTCAACTTTTGTAACCTTCAATTATTATTTTTTTTTCTAATAAAAGTTTTCTTATTAAAAAAAATGGCAAGTACAACAGCCAAACACATACAAAGTTGTACAAATCAAAATGGTTTCAACGTATTAAAAATATATATTCTTTCGTTCTCTTTCTGGAAAGCGAAAGCGATCAGACGGCTTTTTTGAGAGCATCTACCTTTTTTTCTGTCAGCACATCAATGGACCCGCACGCACCGGATTAAAATCCAAAGGTCTAGATTCCTTAGGCATGCGCTTCTCGGATGTTGATTGGATATTCAATTACAACTCCATAACAGCAACTTTACTTTTAGAAAAAGGGGTTTTAATCAAACGCTCCATCATGTTGCGCCTTAACAAAGTTTGTCATCGACTCTCTCTCCTCACTCTCTTACCTCTCTATCCATCACCACCCAAACCCCGTCGTTTCGCAGCCCCCCGTACGCCGTCCCGCCACCGGAAAGCTCACCCCAGACACGCCGCGAGAATGAAGTCAACCATGACCTCTGCCGCTTCTCGACTCGCCAATCTTGCGCCTCTGAATTCTATTGTAGCGGAAAATGTTGGCGGTAGCTCCGATGATGCCGTTTCTTCTACTAATGAACTGTTCGACGACGAAGGTGCTCGTTTAAGTCTTTTACTGACTGGTTAATAGATTGTATCTTTACGTTATTAGATGTTTCTAGATTTTTGTTGTTATTTGATAAATTGTATCATTACGTGCTTGGTTCAGTAAAGAATTTGACTGTTTTTCCTTTCGAACGCGTTGATCTTGAGCCTATTGTAGTATTACGAATGTGTGTTGGCCGTATTTTTAACAGAGGATGGTGTCTTGTTGGCCAGAAGTGGAGGTTTCTTTTAGCAAAATCTCGTAACTATTTAGTTAATCACCAGTTTTCTATGACGAAATGTATTATTTTTAATGATTAAAGTTCGAATCTCAATCTCCGAGTTTCTTGAATTCATGTACAAACTTTATATTTCTTTGCACTTGTTGATCTCATGAAGAGGAAAAAGGGAGATATAAGACTTTAATCACTCCATGTAGTTGCATACGAAGATTTAAGTTTAGCCATTGTCTTATGCCTACTTAAGCTTTTTTGTCGTTTCCCTGGATGTATAGGAGACTTTACTAATGATTGGTAAACTCATAAGTGCAGAAGCTTTGGGAGGTAAGTATCAGCTTCCTCCGCCAGAGATTAGAAATATTGTTGATGCGCCACCTGTTCCTGCATTGTCATTTTCACCACAGAGGGACAAAATTCTTTTTCTCAAGCGGAGAGCTTTACCTCCATTGGAAGAACTAGCTAGACCAGAGGAGAAACTGGCTGGCATGCGCATAGACGGGAAATGTAACACTAGGAGCAGGATGTCATTCTACGCTGGTATAGGTATCCATCAATTAATGCCTGACAGTACACTAGGGCCAGAGAAAGAGGTGCATGGCTTTCCAGATGGTGCCAAGATTAATTTTGTCACATGGTCTCTTGATGGTAGGCACTTATCGTTCAGTGTTCGGGTCGATGAGGAGGGTAGTGACAGCAGTAAACTTAGAGTATGGGTAGCTGATGTGGAAACAGGGAAGGCTAGACTATTGTTTCAGTCACCTGATGTTTACTTAAATGCCGTTTTTGATAATTTTGTGTGGGTGGATAACTCTTCTTTATTAGTTTGCACCATCCCTTCATCACGAGGAGACCCACCAATCAGACCTTTGGTTCCTTCTGGACCAAAAATTCAGTCTAATGAGCAGAAAAATGTTGTTCAAGTTAGAACCTTTCAGGACTTATTGAAGGATGAGTATGATGAAGATTTATTTGATTATTATGCTACCTCTCAACTTGTTTTGGCTTCTTTGGATGGAACTGTGAAAGAAATTGGGCAACCCGCTGTATATACATCAATTGATCCTTCCCCAGACCAGAAATATCTCCTAATCAATTGTCTTCATAGACCGTACTCTTTCATTGTACCATGTGGAAGATTCCCCAGAAAGGTTGAAGTATGGACAACTGATGGAAAATTTGTCAGGGAACTTTGTGATTTGCCCCTTGCGGAGGACATTCCCATTGCATTCAATAGTGTGCGCAAAGGTATGCGCTCAATCAATTGGAGAGCAGACAAGCCTTCCACACTATACTGGTACATACTGTTTGATCCAATAGGATTCTTCTGATAATAAATTACTCAGATGACATCATCATTCGTTGAATGAATTAATTCATGACAATGTCAGTTCTCCGTTTGACTGTTTGGGCTTTTAGGGCTGAGACTCAAGATGACGGTGACGCAAAGGTGGAAGTTTCTCCCAGGGATATTATTTATTCACAGCTCGCTGAACCACTAGAAGGTGAACAGCCAGAAATCTTACACAAGCTTGACCTTCGCTATGGGTATGACACGATCTTCATGTTTGATCTCCTTTCCTTACCAATTTCAAATAGTTGTTTTGTAAGAATCTCTTCAAACCCATTGCTTTGTAACACAACACAACAAACCTAGTCTCTTCGTTTTGCGAGAGTCGAGTGAGGGTTATCAATTATATGCAACTTTTCTCTCATATTTTACAAAGAGATTGTTTCTATGATTCGAACCCATGACTTTCCGGTCACCATGGAGTAACCTTACCAGTTGCTCCAAGGCTCGGCCTCCAAGCCCATGGCTTTGTGATTTTGTGAATTCCTTAATATTACTCAACAAGTCGCAAGCTGATACTGGCTAGTATTTCATGCCTTAGGCGCTTCTGTCATATATACTGTACGAGGCTTTATAATTTGTCCACAATATAGGCACCAGGTTCAAGCAGGTTTAATTGTTACTGTAATTATGGAAATACTATTTCGGTGATTATATGTGTGAATTTTGGCATTTGTGGCTTATTTTTGTACAAAATTGAGGAGTTAACCTTTAGCAATCTTCAAATATTTGCAGTGGGATTTCTTGGTGTGATGACTCATTAGGTCTAGTCTATGAATCCTGGTACAAGACAAGACGAACAAGGACCTGGGTGATATCTCCAGGATCTAAAGATGTGAGTCCTCGCATTCTATTTGATAGATCATCGGAAGATGTGTACTCTGATCCTGGGTCCCCCATGATGAGGAGGACTTCCACTGGTACTTATGTAATTGCAAAGATAAAGAAGCAAAATGATGACAACACTTACATCTTACTGAATGGTATCGGGGCTACACCAGAAGGGAACATCCCTTTCCTTGATCTATTTGATATGTGAGTATATGATCAACAACTTAGACGTATCTTCCATGGCCAGTCTTGAGTCCTCATTGGTGCTATATGTTCTAAACCATATTCTTTCAGAAATACAGGCAGCAAAGAACGAATTTGGGAAAGTGACAAGGAAAAGTATTATGAGACTGTAGTGGCATTGATGTCTGACCAAAATGAAGGAGATCTATGCCTTGACCAATTGAAAATACTGACCTCCAAAGAATCTAAAACTGAGAATACCCAATACTATATTCAGATTTTTCCTGACAAGAAAGCATGCCAGATTACAACTTTTCCTCACCCGTACCCTCAGTTGGCATCATTGAAAAAAGAGATGATTAGGTACCAGAGAAAGGATGGGGTCCAGCTTACTGCAACTTTATATCTGCCACCAGGATACGAACCATCTAGAGATGGTTCCCTTCCATGTATAGTTTGGTCTTACCCGGGAGAATTCAAAAGCAAAGATGCTGCTGGACAAGTTCGTGGTTCTCCGAATGAATTTCCTGGCATAGGTGCAACATCAGCTCTTCTTTGGCTGGCCAGAAGGTAGGAGCTTGCTCTTTCTTGAATTTTGTACTCTCTGTTGTGTTTGCGATCTTCCCATTACTATGATAGCTTCTTGTTTTTAATATGCTGAAGAATCACATTGTTGTGAATTTTTTTGTCCAGGTTTGCTATTTTATCAGGACCAACAATACCTATCATTGGTGAGGGTGATGAGGAGGCAAATGACAGGTTACTTCATGGCATTGTTATATAACGCTGATTACTGTGCAGCTCATATGCATTAATTTTCTTGTTTGTATCCTCGGTAAAATTGTTCAATCTTTTTTTATGCCACAGTTCCTCCTGTGGTAAATCAAATTTGCACAACCATTTGATCGATTCATATCTTGTTCATGTGAAGGATCAATGACTTTGATAACTTGAAAGAATGGACTGGTGTTATATCTATAAAATATTTTTAGAAATATAGGAAAATAGATTAGGTTGGCCGTGGTCATACTGTCTGTGGCCCTCTTTCTTCTTCTAGACATATATTCAGTTTCTTCCTTTACAAGCCAGAAGTGTAATGATGAAGTATTTGAAAGATGTTGCTGGAACTGATAGATGCCTTCATTAGATATGTAGAGCAACTGGTTGCGAGTGCGGAGGCAGCTGTTGAGGAAGTTATCCGACGAGGAGTAAGCTTCTCCATTTGTCCTTGTATGACTACCTTTGCATGAAAATATATTAATTCCTAACATTAATTTTAATGCTGCACTCGTTAAGGTTGCTAATCCGAGCAAAATTGCTCTTGGAGGACATTCATATGGTGCGTTCATGACTGCAAACCTGTTGGCCCATGCTCCTCATCTTTTTTGCTGTGGAATTGCACGCTCTGGTGCTTACAACCGAACCCTTACACCTTTTGGCTTTCAGGTAGAATACAAATTATGCGTGTTTTAGCTTAAAAATGCAGTACTTCACAAGAAATTTTGTGTTTCATTTTTAGATGTTATAGTGACCCCTAACATTATTTGTGCATAGAATGAGGACAGGACTCTTTGGGAGGCAACTAATACTTACATAGAGATGAGCCCGTTCATGTCTGCAAATAAAATTAAAAAACCAATATTACTTATTCATGGAGAAGAAGACAACAACTCAGGAACACTAACCATGCAGGTATTTCCTCCCTTCTCCTTTGAATGAACCCTTTCAATTTTACATTGCCAACAAGAAACATGAAACTTTCATCTTATTGGTTTTGCTGTTTTGATAATGGTTTTTGGGATACAATTTTTCTTATTGTCAGCATTTGACTGGTTGCTTATTTCACATTTCCATGTGGTGCAGTCAGACCGTTTCTTTAATGCATTGAAAGGCCATGGTGCTCTTTGTCGGCTGGTCATTCTTCCCTATGAAAGCCATGGGTATGCTGCACGCGAGAGCATCATGCATGTTCTTTGGGAAACCGACCGGTGGCTGCAAAAGTATTGTGTACCCAACTCTCCTAGAGTAAACGCAGAACTTAATGAGTGTAAAGATGAAGTTGGCAAAGGTTTGCAAAACTCTGAAAGCAAAGCAGCCGCTGTCAGTGGAGGTGGTGGGCCAGAGTTGGCAGATCACGAATACGAAGGATTCCACTCTGTGCCAAGGTCATTGCTATGGTAATGTCTCTTCCTACACTGCCTATCACCTTAACAGCAGGAATTAAATAAATCGAAATCAATATAAGGTCGATTTATTTCTTCGGATCCCCCTGGCTTTAAGTTCATGAGAAATATTCGGATAACGTAACCTATGGTTTCTTATCACATGTCCCATTCTTTGTTATGTTAACTGAAACTGAATTTCAATATCTTTCTTCTTTTGCCTTGTTTGGTCATGAGTCGAATTACCCGAAACATTGGAATGATATGACATAATAGTTTGTGTTGATCTGGTAATATTACGTACATTGGTGCTTGTTTATAGTGGTTTCCTCCACGTTTCCCGCTAGAGGTAGGCTTCCACATCCCATACCACTTTATTCCACCTATTATTCCCGCTTCCTTGTTTTGTTTATATACATTGCTCTCGTATCCCTCGATTTTGTAGATTGTATTGCGGATGTTTGGCAGCAGAGGATTAGAACTGGAGTTGCAAAAGCTTCTGAAGTAGTGAGAATCGGGTATATGGAATATTTAAGTAGATTTAGTGCCTTTGATCATTGTTTATCATCTCTTTCTTGCAGTTATGCACATCATGCTTGCGAAATAAACACAGAATTGCAGTCAGGTTTATGATAATTTTCCCGTGTAGGGACAGATGGATGTATTATATTTAATTGCATATTTTCTTAAAAAGCTGTTACACAAGGTTCTTGCATTGCATATACGGTCCCTCAAAAATATAGTTAGGACGACACTGGTGAAACATTCATGATCAGAAGAAAAGTGAATTAACCAATCAAATGGCTCTAAGCTGAAAATTATAGTCCACTTTGTTATGAAATAGCTGTTATTAGTTCCGGTGGTACAATGGGACATAATAAAATAAGAGGTCAGTCTTAAATTAATATTTGTTAAGACTGTCAATAAATAATAGTGATAGAGAAGAGAGTTGAATGCAACTGTATATTTCAATTTAAAACTATAATATTAAGAACAAAATTAAATGAAAGATTTATCTTCAACTAATTATACTATCATATTTAGATAGAGATCCCTCCTAATATATTTTAGTGTTAAAAATATATTATTGGTTATATTACTATCAATTTATATTGATAGTAAACTGATAAATAACGACAGTAAACTGATGAATAAAAAGGCATAAAAAGAAATTTTCTTGAAAAATATCCTTAAATTTAAGAGGGTTATTAGATGATTGTACTATATACATTCAATTATTGTTATTGTTGTAATATGTGTTATCTTTGGTGCAAAAAGTCAATTTGGAGCAGTGATTAATACTGTTGAATCAGTCCTCGCAAGCATAAGCAAGGGAGACGCATCACACAAAGTAAGAATACTGCATACAACAATGAAGAAACATTAAACCACATTTATTCTTCCGCAACAACACTGATCTCACCTTTATCTAGTAAGTCATAGAATGCTCTCACTTTCCTCTGCTCATTCCAGTGATGCATCTTCCAAAGACCACCAGCAGCTAGGCCTAGTGTAATTCCTATGATTATTTCCTTGACAACACTCGGTCCTTTCAAAGTGGGATGAGGGATCCTACCGGCCATTTCGATTATCTGGTTAAGGCTATTTAAATCTGAATGCAGCAACAGTTGTTCTTAGCTTATACATAAGAAAATGTTTCAATTGCTATAAGAATATTTTATACGTATGAAATTTATTGAATTAGAGGGAATGCATTCACTAAAACTTTACAAAGGAATACCAGCAGCTGGCTTTTACTGTAATAATGAATTCAAACAATTTAAGCACGCAACTAACTTTTCCAACTCAAACTGCTCGAAATTCCGCCAATTTACACCCATGGTCTTATTGAATCTTGTATTGAAAACATTATGTCATGTTGGAAATCTAATCCAACAATAGCAGCATTGTCAAGTTTCATGGATTTGCAGTTGGGGAAGTTAGGATAGAAGTGGAAATAGTAGACAGTTTAACCATCGCCTTGAATAAATTTACAGGCCTAATATTAGCTTTTTGTTTGTTATAGTGTAGATGTCCCATGGAGTTAACATCATTTTGGATATAATGCTCGAAAACGTAAGATTGTCATAACCCGCTTTTATGTCGTAGAAATGCATCAAAAATTCATATGCAGGAAACAAATGAAAACACAACTACCGCAACATATTCACATAGTATCCTTGATGCTTGGTGTCCGAAGATTATATTGAATTCAAAAGTTCATGTATTTAACTTCCTGAAGAGAGCGCCCAAAGATCTTTGCATCTAAATTATGAACAGAGTCCCTGAGCATTCTCATGATTACGCAGTAACATCCAATCAGAAACACAAAGTGTCAATCAACTTATTGATAAGATCATAAAGCAAAAACAAACAGATTATCCAAACAATGGAGACAGTCAACAATTACAGTAACAAATCCAAAGATTTATAAAGTAGCAGAAACAGAAGAGAGAGAGAGAGAGAGTGTATAAGGGGTTTACCTGGTGAGCGACTGCGATTCAGAGAATGGGACAATGTGTTTATCTTGTAATCGCCATCTGTCGCCAGAACGAGAAACTTTAAGCTCTTATAGGAAGAAGACATGGACCCCCAATTGGGCTACTAAATATGGGTTTCAAGTCCAAACATCATCAAAGGTACGGCCTTAGGAAGTGGTTAAGTGGTGAATAAATATCATTAATTATATTCAAAAAAATTTATTTTTATAAAAGGCTATTTTTATAACTCGAATTTCGATCATATAATTTAATTTTAAATGCCTATATTTATAAAATAATTTATTATAAAAAATTAATCCAATACATATTTTTAATTCTCAAGAAAGGTATACAGTCTTGGAAGCAGATTTTTTCAAACTATGTTACGTGACCACTCATCATGATAGTATACTTGATGAACACATTTCTAAACGGCAAAAGTCATGATCTGGACTCATTACTTATTTATCATGAAAATTTAATAAAATAGATCTAGAGAATATTATCCACTTTTTCTTCATGTATTCTAAGAGATTTGATGGTAGAATCAAAAGATCTTCCAGACCCAGTTCCACAGATTCAAGCTGAAGTTGAATCAGTCTTTCCAAGAAGCTTATCTATTATTTAATTACAACTAAAATAAACTCAATTTTTTTATTTTGCGATGAAAAATATCTATTGTACGTAATTTTATTTATATATATTTTACAAAAAAGTTGTTTCCGTAATTCGAATCCGTAACATTATAGTCAAGTCCGGCCCTAAGCAAGAATAAGAAGGACACTTATCCGGAGTTCAATATTTTTAAAGGTAAATTTTTTATGTATTATTCAAGATTCACATTTTTTAAAAGCCCCCATCTCATATTTTCTTATATATTACCCATAACTTAAATTTTTTAAGGATTCCTAATTTTTTATGAATTT
>JANIMX020000120.1:24037-37500 GCA_024582655.2 Erythroxylum kunthianum | reverse complement strand
GATATGTGAAAAATCTGAACTTATGTGAACTTTATCCGTGCATGTGATAAGGGATCGATTTCCCTCTGTGTTATTCAGTGTGTGATATGTTTTTACATTTGTATAAGTTTTTGCATGTGTCATAGACGGCTGTCACGCAGTCAATCTATGTTTGATGTGTTATACTTTCCTACTAAGCGAAAGCTTAGCACGGTGGTTTCCCTCCATATAGGTTGGGAGGTGATCAGAGATCGAGCAGGAACGTCGAGACCGCAAAGGCCACCAGAGTCATCTTAGCTTTTAGATCTGTTATTTCTGTTATCTTTCTTTATAATTATTTTTGTAATGGCCTTCAAGGCCTAACCTTGTATATCTTTTGTTTTTGAACTTGTGACACGGGTTTAAGAGTCCTGTGGGCTATGTATAAGTTTGTTTATCAATGAATATGGCTCGACCACACCGTTTTTGTTTAATTGCTTTCCGATGCGTATATATGATGTGTTGTGTATGTGTGTGCATGTGTTGTGACATTCGTGTATCCTCCCTGGGGGTATGTGGGTGTATCCTCCTGTGTCGGATAGGTTCAACACTTATTTCTTTCAAACCTTTTGGAGTATCACTGGTAGATTAGTCACTGAAACAGTACATGAATTCTTCAGAAGTAGGAAAAATATTAAAGTAGTTGAATAAAACCCATATTTTCCTAATCCCCAAAACCTCCAACTCAACCAATCTAAACGACTATCGCCTAATTTCTTGTTGCAACACAGTCTACGAGGTCATATCCAATATCATAGCCAGTAAATTGAAGAATGCCCTAAAAATGTTATTAATACCTTGCAGGGGGCACTTATAGAGGGCATGTCTATAAGCAACATTATTATGATGGCTCGGGAATTGATGAAAGATTACGAATGATTGAGATCCATCAAGGGTTGTGAAATTAATATAGGCTTCTTCAAGGAATTTGCTCAATCCAATGGAACTTCATTCTTCAGAGTTTATGAATTTTTGGGTTCCCATCCCTGTTCATTAACTGGATAAGAAAATGTCTAACCACTACCTCATTAAGTATACTGGAAAATAGATACCCTTATAATATTTTCAGGTGTGCTAAAGGAATAACGCAAAGGGATCCTCTATCCCTTTATTTGTTCACTTTGGTCATTAAACTCTTTACAACGATGCTTCAGGTCAACATTTCAAATAACTCTAGATTTGCTTATGCAGTCAATGCAAATTACACACCTAGCTATTGCAGATGATTTGATCTTATTTAGTAGAGCTAACTTTTTCTCCGTGGGGGTGATGATAGATACACTAAGGAAATTCTCTAATGTATCTGAGCTGAGGGTCAATACCAATAAGAGCAAGATGTACCTATTGTCTAATGTTTAGGATATCTAGACTCTTTGCTATGTGACGGGACTAATTAAGTAGAATATGTCATTCAAGTACCTTGGGCACCTATAGCCTCGGGGAAACCAAAATATGAAGAATGTCTTCATCTCTAAGAGATGTTCAAAAAGAGGATCAATGCTTGGCTGAACAAGTTACTATCAATAGTAGGGAGACTTTAGCTAATTCAATCAGTATTGAGGAATATTCATTGGAGCTCTCGCTTATTTATGTCTACTAGAACGAATAAGGAAATCGAGAGATGTATAAAAAACTTCTTATAGTTGGGCATGATGGATAATTACAAAGGAGCTAAAGTCAAACAACCAGACTTTTGTGTACCGAAACAAGAGGGGTGAGCGGGGCTAGCTACATTGCAAGTTATCCCATCAGTCATAAATCCTAATCTCTAAGAAGATATAAAGGGTATTTGAGAACAAGGAAAGCTATCCAATCAGTTCTAATCTCTAAGAGGATCTCATTCTCTCCTTTTATGTGAGTCATTTAGAAACAACTTTTCTATTAATCAGGGGAAAGGCTGCGTATTACCGGACCTCCCCAAACCATGCGCACTAGCGAGATTTCTACTGAGTGTTATTGTTGTTGTTGAAGTATTATGGAGCAAATTGATTAATGAATACTACTTGAGATACTAAAGTTTTTGGCATTTGGAAACTAAAAGGAAGCATTCCTAGTGTGTTACTCGGATGATTAGAAAGAGGGATCAAATCTACCCCTATATCCAAATACAAGTAGGGAATGGGAACTCAACCTGATTATGGTATGATAATTGGACAACTCATAGTCCACTATATGTGAGCCTGCTCAATTCTCTGAAAATCAGAATTCCCTTAAACTCTAAGGTTAAGGTTGTAATTCAAGGTGACAGATGGAGCTACAACTTCAGGGTTCCAACTACTTGGCACAACTACTCACATGATTACAATTCGGATGGCATGGAGGATGACAGGATTCTTTGAATGCCGAGTAACCCCCTCCAGTTCAATAATGCTTCTTGTCTAAGATTATACGAACATCCATCTCCAAGGGTGGAGATTATCCCACATCTCTTCTTCTTCAAGTGTCATTACTCATCCACAGTTTGGTCCAAAATATAACATCTGATGTATGTGTTTCGGGTTGCAACTGATTGGCAGGAAATAGTTAACTGAGCTAGTCAAAAATACGTGAGATTGACTTCTGCACAACTTTCAAATGTTACGTCTACTTAATATGGTGGGAAAGAAATCACAGACTCTTCAGAGGAAACTCAACAGAAAGACATTTGTTTACCCATAACACAATATGATGGATTAGAGAAATTCTTCATGGCCACAAAGTGCATCTTTTAGCTATAGCCCGAGATTGACTCTTGACTCGAACTTGGTGTCCTAAAGAAGGGTGTATGTATTATTACTGTATTCGCAAGTTGTTGTATGATACATCAGATTCGGTCCTCTTAGGTTCATGTAAGGCGATGCATGTTGTGATAGTGTTGCATCTTGCAAGTTGTTTGCTGTCTAAGCTTGATTAGCAATGAATTTTTTTTCAATTTTTTTTAAAAAAATCTGTGATAGAAACTTTACTATTTTATACAATTAGACATAGTAAAAATGAAACATTTTCCAAAATTTTATGAGACCTCTCAATCTCATGTTACAAGCATCTCTTCCTCTTTCTCTCTCTGCACCTGCGTTAAAGCCTCCTTGAAGAGTACCATCCATTGGAGCATCTCACAGATATTCCACATCTTTTGGTTGCTGTTCCAGGATAATGGTGGCAAGAGCAAGTCTGTATGCAGAAGATCTCAAGTTCCTAACAAGAACGTATATTTCCTTCCTCCTCTGCTCCATGGGCATCTCTTTCCACTGCTCCTCCCTGAGGCGGGCCAATAGAGTTGCCTCGCAGAAAGCCTGTGCCACTGGCTTCTTGCTGCATGTCAGTAAGTTGCACATTCTAAGAGTTGGATGCCAAATCTAGATCTCACTGTTACTGACCAGTCTATGCAAACGAAGAAACACAGAACTTACCTCCCTCGTACAAATCCAGTTGTCACAAAACCGATAGGCCATCTATGAGATTGCTTATCAGCAGCGTCCTCAGGTATCTGGAGTTCCCAATTACCAGATTGTTGATGTTTGAAGTATGACCTTACAGATGAATGAGATATTTGAAGACCACCATCGGAATCAACTGATCTGTAGGAGAATATCTATGATATCAAAATCAATATTATGGTGGAGTTAGCTAAAGTTTTCATTAGTCACCAAAATAAAGTCCCTAAAGGTATATGAGAAGATGCTTGACCAGGTAAGAATTACTAGGGAAAGAAAATCTGGTAAGTTTATAGATAAGTGTTTGTTTTGTGTCCAAAGATTCGAGATGATCACATAGATTGCCAACAACAATAACGGGTAAGAAGATGGGAACAGTACCTTGAATTCCACAATGATACATCACTAAGAGAAGGGGCACACACAGCTGCCCCCTCCTCAAAAACACCTTCTTTATACGCATGGAGGAAAACTCTAAGGAGACATAACTTATGGTCAAGAGCAACTTTATTACTAATATCCTCAATCTTGTTTTCACCCTTCATGAGCTCTAAAAGGTTTGCCTGTGCACAGGGAACTTCAGGAAATAAAAGCAATCGATCACAATGGATTTTGCTAAAAAAATCAGTAAGTGCAGTTGATTTCCTTGCCACCATTCCATCAAATGAGTTGCCTTGACTGCTGAGAGATGTCATGTCACAATCACCACAATTTGTACTGGGTAATGAATTTTTGTCAACCATATCTTTGCGAAGGGTAACATAAATACAATTCCATGGGGGTTGAATAGGAATTTTGAAAGGTCTCACAGCAGGAGGCATTCGTTCTGCTCTTTGGTTAACAGCAGCTTCTTCAGTTGCCTTGAAAGAAGAGTATGCACTACAGTCAGGAAAATCCGAAGGAAAATGTGGCAACCCAACCTGCAATAGATAGAAAATTAACCTCCATGCTCTAGCAGCACAATCAAATAAATGTAGGTTGTCAGATATGCATACGTCACAAGCAACCCATCGCTTCTCTCTCAAACCTATGGCATGAGCTCCTTTTGAGATAAATGAAATCCAGAAGACCCTGGCCCAGCTTATGGGGAGTATAATAGACCATCTAAAAGAACAAGAAAAGTCAGGCATCAAATATGTTCAGCTAAGACAGGAAAAGCCATAAGCAAATGCACTTAAGTTATAGCATACTGAAGCTTCAATAGGAAAAGGAATTACCCCATGGAACGGCCCTTTCCAATATTGTTTTTAAGAAGAAGAATAGGACAACACTTTGAACTTTGCAACCCAATAGAATTCTTTGAAACTGTTGCCTTGGGATCATCAAGGAAAATAAAATCCATACGAGACTGATGCCTTTCTAAGCAAAGAATGTTCTCTTCTACTGGGGGCCTCAATCTGCAACTAGCATCCCATAAACACATGTTGTCAAGCAGACCTTCATTCGCTTCAGGAATTGAAGATGGTGGTGAAAGTAACTCTTTATGGTTTCCCGGAACTTCCAGAAAGCTAGCATGTGCTTTAGCTTCATCTTG
This sequence comes from Erythroxylum kunthianum, assembly GCA_024582655.2. Taxonomy (NCBI): domain Eukaryota; kingdom Viridiplantae; phylum Streptophyta; class Magnoliopsida; order Malpighiales; family Erythroxylaceae; genus Erythroxylum; species Erythroxylum kunthianum. The sequence goes on along the minus strand of JANIMX020000120.1, from coordinate 32,535 downwards.
TGGCAAATCATTTATTAGACAAGTAGGAGAAGAAAACATATCTGCAATACTCTTTACAGGAAGCATTCGAGGATCCTTGACAGTAAGAGATAACACAGAACATGAAGAAATGCTCTCTTCATCTTCAAGCACAGCAAACTTCTTCATGTGAGATTCAAGATTCAACTGCAGTGAATTGTCTGTACTACTGCAACCAGTGAGAACTCTAAGCAAATATTAACTTTTTCTTCTAGTCAAAATTTTATGTAGATGTACCTATATGTGGCTCACCAATAAATAGGATGCAGTGTCTTTTGAAGAAGTTGAAATGCTTTAGACCCCATTACTTCAAATTTTGCAAGTTGACCCTCAAGTGAGAAACACCTAGCTGTAGCACCAGTTTCATTCAACTGGACAATGGAAAAAGGGAATATATTCTTATTAAAGTCCATATAATTATAATAAGAAGTATCCCATCACAGCTCAACCGTCGTTAATTGAACTTTCTAAATAAACAAAGATAAGCAGGCCCAAGGAAAATAACTTTTTTCAGAATATTGGCATTAGGAAGGGCAAATAGGTCTGCCTCCAGAAGAACAGATTGAAAAAGAGAGGTATGACTCAAACAATTTAAAAGAACAAAAAAAATATAGACCTGCTTCTGACAAGCTAACTTCAGAGCATCATATCCCTCAACAAAAGCTGAAACATGTATCCACACCCAGACCTGGCTGCAAGTTGAGCATGATTCACAACTTTGTGCCTCATTGCACGCTTCAGAATTACATTCATCACCATCAGTTCCTCTGTTGTGAATATGAGGTGGTCGCCATAGATATACCACAGGAGCTATTGATTGAGAAGTTGGTGCCCCAACATGATGAAGCTGGAAAAGGAAGAATTTCATATGTCTAGTATCTTGAGATATCCCACTTCACAAAAAATGAAAATGGAGGACAACATAATGGATAACCTACCATGGAATTTGCATACGTAGCACCAGATAGAACGGAAGTATTAGCATCCAAAGATTCAGCCAAAGGAGAAGGCACCAATACCATCCTTAGTACTGACAACAACGAATCCTAAGTACAGTATCACAATAAGTCCTTTAGAATACAAATCCAGGAAATAAGAAACCGCTTAGCTTATGAATATTACATCTCCATAACTCATGGACAAAGCCAGTCTACTCAAACACAGCTTTCAACATCTCACTTTTAGTAAACAGTTATGACAAATTCACGAGGCAAAAAAAACGAAGTACAAATAATGCATGCCTCTGGGCCTTCCAACTGGACTGCAATGTAATAGCTAGCATCGTGCACGAGCACTCCCTCTCTGAACCACCTCAATAGAGCCCGAGATCCCCTACCCCTGCAACAAGAAAGCTATACTCATCAACAAAAACAAGATAAACATACTATTTTAGAAAAGAAAAAGAACTGCATTCACTTGGTGGTGCCCCATTGGGATATGAGACCACAAGTCTATATAATCAAGAAAACAGGTTAAGGAAAACGTTACCTGCCATGTAAGCCTAGAGGCAGATGGAAACCCCACAACTTGGTCATTGTAAACCGTTTAGCATGCCAAACATGTGTTCTCAATCTCTTAGTCCCATCACCTGAAATACAGAACCCACTTGCAGGATTCTTTCGAAGTTCAAATCTTCGACGAATGCGACGAGGCAGCTTCTCTGGGTTCTTCTCGACAGCCGGGACATTGCATTGATCGGTGGTCCTTCGCTTTTTTCTGTGTCCCTTCTTCGCAGCTTGACTCTCAAATGAGGTGGTTCTTCTTCTCTTGTTTCTTCGAGACCTTAAATCATTGTTTAGCCGGCGAGATACAACTGAGTGAAGTGCTTCGAGTTCTGGAGCCCGCGACTCTGCGAATTTCTGGACATTGATTTTTCGAGGCGGAATCGACGAAGTTTGGGATTTTTTGGTTCCATCAGCAACCATTCTTAAGTTATTAGAAAATATTCACTCTGAATTTAGCATCACAGTCACAGACAGACGAGGAGAAGAGGGTTTTTCAAGTTTCAACTTCTGGTAGGGTTTTGGGTTTTCTTATTTTCTTTAAAGAAAAACAATCTTTTAGAACTAAAGAGAGTGGCATGGGAGATATAAGGGACAGAAACAAGGGTAAATTGGGTAGAAGTCAATTTTTCGTTTCCTATTTCAATTGCATGCTTTTGGGTACGAACGGAGGATAGGTTTTATTAACTAGGAAGGTTTTTTTTTTTTAAACAAGCAACAAATTAAGCATAATTAATATCCTTTATACGTAATTTGAGTTTGTTGTGTTGTATTAAAAATTGAGTAAACATGCCATTTACTTATTTTTAAATTTCTTAAAATTTATTCAAAGAACATCTAACATGATTTATTATACAACAGTTATTAAAAATTTCACTATTTAAAAATGTTCAATAATATGTAACTTTATTCTTAACTAATATAGAAGCCGTAAAGCACAACAAAATCACTCTTTAATTTTAATAATAGATTTTATTAAAATAATTCAATAACTATAAAATATGTAATCACGACAAAATACAGAGTTGGTCTCTGTATCTGTAAAGAAAAACGACTTTTTCGAATCAGGTGGAATCGTGACGTAGTTGTGCACCCTCGTCTCTCTTCGGTCTCTGTATCTGTGAAGAAGACTAATTTCTAAATATTCATTAGAGTTCACTGCTCAGAAATAGCTTAGATTGGGAAAAAGAGAAGAAAAAAAGTGGATCCAGAATAGGTAAAGAAAGTTGTTCCAATAACATTAAAGTTAAGGTGACGGATGTTTTTCAGAAGCGAAAGTGGCATGAATGGGTACCACTTACTCTGGGTTACTTTCCAACTTTAGGGAACTCATATGTACTTTAAGTACTGTGGTTATTTACTAAGAAACAAAAGTGGAAAGGGAAGCAACAAAAGGTGGACAATAAACAACCAATCTAGTTGCAACAAAGATTTGTAATGACAAGAAAGTAATCGAAGTACAAAACTGACTAGTACAACCTTCAATTGACAGTACAATCTTGTGGTCTCCTAATGAACCATCTCCACGGCGTCCATGCGGACAAATTGGCCATTTGCATTCCTGTTTCTACCTACTTTGAAAGCCGCAAATGCAGAAAGGCATAGAGCCCCTACCGAAAAAAGAAGGGAGAAGGCACTGGCTATGTCTTGTGAACCGTGGGATGATGCCTTGGTTAGCATGGACCTGGCTGGAGGGATGTCTAGTGGTATCCAATCACAGCTAATAGAATAGTGTCCAGAACCATGCCATGGGATCCCATCAACAGGATACCAGAATGCAGCAGACATCTTGCCAGGTACCCCTATCGTAAACTGTGCATCCTACATAATTGGACAATCAGACCTAGAACTCGTTAGATCCCACAGCATCCAGAAAATATTCCCCAACATAATGCATAAAGAATAGTCCAAGAGAATCCTCAATTTGAAGTGTTCGACATTCATGTCTCTTAAATGCAGTGTAGGCTATAGCAGTACATAAAGAGCAAGGCTTTAGCAGTATATAAGGAGCAGAATAAGCTCCACCAAATTTTTCAATATTTTATGATTGAACTATAGATATTTCCATGCAATTTTTACAAAATCTTGAGATTTGGATTAAGAATAAACAAGAAGGATTTGTCAGAAGGCTTGCTAAATATTCACTATATAGACATATATAGTATTTGTATCAGTGCGAATAAGCAGTCTCAGACTTGGACAAGGATTCTTATAGCATTATAAGACAAAACATTTAAAACAATCAAGCTAGATATCTGGCAGCCAAAATCTGGATGACAGATTAAGTGTCTAACCTGCTGAAGTCGATCCATGGTTCTTAATGGCCTGGAGAACTCAAAGGAATATGTGCCTGCCTTACCACCTGATGAATAAGGACTGTCTGCCTTCACAAAACCTGATGACAAAATTGAAATCATATTTAAAAGGAAACAGAGAAGAAAAATCTGGTAGTGAAATAGATCATAATCCGACATTTGAAAACACAGGCAAGAAGCTACCAAAGACTGCTTGAAATAATTTTTATAAAAGGTTCATATGATGCAAAAAGTTCATTGTTCTTCTCTTTTCATTCCTTCTTTCGCTTCTACTTCAAAACGACTACACTGCCCACAGATCAGACGAACACTTCTATAAGATAAGACATTAAAAGCACATTTATCATTTGTAGTATATATACCATGGGTGAGTAACTCTTGCATGTTCTTATGTAATATACATGAACTGTTTGTTTATCCCTTGGTTCTCTTACAAGTGTCACATAAGCTTTCTCATGCATACCAACATAAATCACGGTCTTAAATTTTCTTGCCTTTTTATGTTCCCCATCAAGTCATGCTATGTATTTGAATTGGACTCAATTGTACACTATGCCCACATAGAAACATTGTTGAATAATTACATAATTGAAAGAACAAACAAAGAGACACTGCCTGAGTGAACAGTAAAGCTGCTGTGCCACCATGCCCCTTTCCAATCATTCAGTGCAGTCGAGTCATTGCCTAAAATGGGAAAAACAACTGTCAACAGTCTGATCATTAATTACTGTATCTCCCCTATAAGAAGACTAAATTCATAAACACAACCACAAGCAGAGGAAGTTGAACTGAAATAGCCATGATATATAACTTTTTCAAACTGAATTGTACTCATCAAGGAAGAAGATCTTACACGTTAAATGAATGCATTTGAGTGTCAAACAAGAAACTACCATGAACAGTTAACCACCACCAAGAAAAAAATATAACAGAAGTCTACTCATAAAAAGTCTACAATGCTTTTGTTCATCCTTGCATCTATACTTTTAACAGGCAAGAGAAACATGCCATATACTCCTTATCGGGTCAGAATTTGGGGGAAGTCCTTATGCCACAACTGCAGGTATTCCAAATTCTAGAATCAATGTCATGTTAAGTAGCCTTTCTTTTTTCATATTGGTCCTGACTGCAATAAGTGTTGTCAAATGTTCAAGGATCATTAGGGAACGATCGATCTAAATTTGAACTGTAAATTGTACGGGATAAATAGGCTGGAGGAAACCAGTAACTAAACTAACTTGGAAAGTATAACAATTTGATACTTAAGATGTCATAAATAAACCACAGGGTATCATAACAGCCTGAATCAGCACATTGAGAATCAGTATCAGGATCAAGCATCAGGGATGACAGTCAAGTGTTGCAATTTAAGGATTTCAATTAAAAATGAAAAAAGAAAAAAAAAGGAAAAGATCTAGGGAAGTGAAACAATAACTACTTCATAAAATAAATGGGAGTTAAAGTGATTTGAAGTTAGTCTAGTAGGAATAATAATACAGATAAGTTACCAACACAAAAATAGTAGAACATTATAAAGAAATGGAAATGTCAATGCAGATGTCTAACAATTTAGATAAAAGTACAATCTAGCCATTTAGTGATTAAAGTATCAAGACATTCATAAAGTTTATCCCATTGAGCATGAATGTCCACAAAAGTTTGAAATTGACAATTTCAAAGAAAAGCTTTGACTTTGCAGGAGCATATCATCAATATTATGAACCTCTCATGGTGCCCTTTTTGTCACTTTATTTAGTGCGTCATGCACTACTTTATTCTGCACTCTTAAAGCTAGTTCCATTTGTTTCATACGATGTCAACAAGTTTCATTTTCCATTAACTGACACTAACATAAATCATAGAAGTACCTGAAGGACCAGTCCCATCAAGATATCTACAGTGTGGATTCCATGCATAAAGATCAACCAAGTGGCCAAAACTGTTCAAACAAACCAATACACCAGATTGATTTAACTTAAATGAGTGTGTTATGCAAGCATCAACTCTCAAACCTTGTCAATCAATTTTGTTGATGGTAAAGAATACCCAACCTGTCACCACCATTTCCATTTTTGTTGTCTATTGGATTTCCACCATATAGTCGTCCTGGAATGGCATTTCCTATTGAGAAATGCATGATATCAACTTCAAATCCCTTGCAAGTCGTGTTGGTACAAGTGTCAGATCCGTCCTTGCAACCTCCCATCTAAACCACACGAGTTTTTTGAGGTTAATAAAAAGATATTGAATATAAACTTGCAATAAGACAAATAAAGTGCATTAGACAGGAAGACACTTACTCTGTGGTAGGTGGCATCATCACCAATTTGAAACATGAGAGCCACAGATGGGCATTTGTTGTTATTGCTGCAGCAAAGAAACTAAATTCAATTTGATAGATCCATTTGAGGTTGAGAATTCTAAACTCAAATACCCTATTCAGCTAAGTCTTCACTCCAATAAATACAAACAAGAGGACCTAAAATTGAGCTATAGTTAGATATAAGAATCATAAAGTACAAGGAGTCTGAAGTAGTCATAGTAAAATCTGAATTTGGTATTTCTTAGAATAGTAGCCATTCTAATTTATGAAACAAACACAGAATAAGTAATTCCAACTACAGCTTTAACCCATGAAATGTCATTAGTGATGAAACTACAAAAAGATATTAATAGTTCCAAACATTCAACTCAGCTAATTCACTCAAATACACGACCAAACATAAGCTATGGTCTGATTCCAAATCATCCAAAAGCAAGACTATGTCAAACATAAACTCAAATCCGACATCATAATCTTAGAAAAAATCAGATCTTCTCGTTTATCCATTACTTTCCAGAAAAACCACTTACCCTGTCGTGTACGCATATTCCCCATCAACTTGCAATAAAAAGTAGATATCGTGACCATCGTGCACGGCCTGCGAAAAAAGATCTCACGTTTATCTCAAAACATCACGTGACAAAATCCAACTTTATCCAGATTATAACCCATTTTTTAAGACAAGCCAAATCCAATATATGGAAACAGAAAAATAGACACTTTTAGTTCCCATTTTTAAAGATTTGAATCAAAGAAACTACCTTAACGGCCATTTTGCCGCCGGTATACTCTTTATCGGCATCTGGGTCAAGGGCCGGAAGAAGAGAGAACTCGAAGCCGTCAATGTCCTTCCAATCGTCCGCATGTCCATCGACGGTGACGACGCCGGGATTAAATCCAGCAACCACGGGAATCCCCGAGTCCGACCCGCAGGTCCAGGGACCCGACTCCTGGTGGGCGATGATCCGGGCGGTTAAGGCGGAGCCCAGAGCCAGCAGCGCCAAAAGGGCTTGAAGCATTGTGGTAGAGAGGGAAGAAGAAAATTCCAAGGTAGACCGAGGCTGGCTCTGGCTCTGGCTCTAGCTGGCTTGTTACTGAAATGCATCCCTCCCTCCGTGCTGTCGAATAAATTCGTGCCTTTGACTCTCTCTCAAGTTGTTAAAATATTGTCACCGTCATTTTGCAAGGAAGTAACTTATTTTCTTTTTACTATATAATAATATTATATTATTCCAGATAAATGTATTTCCGTTTTGGTATGCGGTAAACTGTCAACCATAATCATAACCAAAATAATAAATTCAGTCTCTCTATTTGGGGACAGTTGAGTGTAGGATATTGTATGTAAGTTATATTTTTTTTTTTATAAAAAAAATTATTTTTATAATTTAAAAATGTAACTTTATAATTATAAAAAATAATTTTACTAATTATTCCTCTTAAATTATGATTAACAAAGCTTAAAAAGTGGGACCCGAAAGCACCCGTTTGGATCAAATCACTCTATGACGTGTATGCATGTTTGGTCTTTGATTAAAGATTTTAGTCACGTGATGTAAGCGAGTTGTCAACTATGTTGCCATATTTGACCAAATAGAGTTTGGATCTGCTGCATCTGAATTGGAACATTAGACGAGAATTATGAAAATAGAGAAATGGCAATTTTGTAATTAAAAAGTAATGGAGATCCTTTGCACATCCAGATAAGCTATTACATTTACAGGCGTACCGCGTACTAATCGCAAACAGTACGCGGTAGTTGAATTAAACGACTTGGATACGTGGCAATTACATTACCTGTTAACCTTGCGATATGGTTGAGCTCGTCAGCCGTAAAGTGCAAGGAAGTGGGTTCTGATATTTACATTTCTTTTCATTATTTTACAACGCAACCGTTTCAAGGACGCAAGGTACTTTTATTCTTGCCGTACTTTCTGTACATCGTTGTTGGTCGGAAGAGGATAAAAGATGTGGTTGACTCGTGGATATTAGAAGGGGCAGAATCGTTATTAACATGAATAAAATACCAACCTGAATCTATACTTTTAGTTATAAGTTGTTTATTCCCTTTTTCTTAACGTTGTTTCGTAATGGTGCAGAAATTATGGCCGAATCTATACTTTTGGTTATAAGTTGTTTATTCCCTTTTTCTTAACGTTGTTTCGTAATGGTGCAGAAATTATGGCCCTGTTTACTTACAGAAAATATTTTTCTGTTTTCATTTTCCAATTTTCATTGAAAATGGAAAATTTTCATTTTAATTGAAAATGAAAAATTTTCATTAAAAACGTGTTCATTTGTTAATATCAAAAAGTTATTTTTTATTTTTCAAAACTTAAA
>JANIMX020000119.1:2761619-2775253 GCA_024582655.2 Erythroxylum kunthianum | reverse complement strand
CTTGTGGACTTATATTGTTCTTATTATATGATGTTTTGATGTAATTAATTATACCATTCTAGATATTTTGTATTATTTTTAGTTTTTTTATGTATATGAGAATTAAACAGTTTTTTTTATATCAGATACCGTATGGTATTCGCAATATTGATATCATCAATTAAGTAATTACTATTATTAAAATATATTTGTTATAAAATATTTTTAGTATTTATTTATATTAATGATAATACGTGGACCGGCAATACGTCGTCGTTTATTATGTTAAACCCGTTAAAACCTCTACGTGACTGGGGGAATTGACTTAATGCTACTAATACTTCGACAGCCGGTGCGAAGTAGAGCGGAGAGTTGATGCGGAGTAGTAGATCAGCTCTCTCACGCGTAGCTTCTGCTCGTTGAAAGAAGAAAAATGGAGTTCAAAGATGCTTTTGTTTGCTTATCGATCTTAATTTGCTTGTGTTCATGTACTTTCGCTGATTCGATTCATGGTTGCGGCGGATTCGTCGAGGTGATTTATGATTTGCCTCCTTTGAACCTTTTTGTTGTTTTTTTTTTATTTTCGCTTGATTGGCAAGAAAAAAAGCATAAATATTCTTAAATAGATAAGAAAAAAACTGAAATTTAGACACCGTGATTGGTGAGTTAGATGCATCATATGTTTAAAATGGAAGCGGTTTTAGAAGATCTGAATTGGAGAATCAAATTCATCCTTTCTTTCAAATTTATTTTCATCTTTCTTTCTCTATTACTTTTTTCTTTCTTTGTGTTTGAAATGGGCTCAACCGAGTACATTGAGCGTGTATTGTGCATTTGTAGGCGAGTTCGTCTCTCGTCAAGTCAAGAAAAGCAGCCGATACGAAGTTTGATTATTCTCACATTACGGTATGGAATTCTGTGGCCTAACGTTTAAGTAGATTGGTAGTAGTCTTCAATTGTTTTAGTTAATTATGTAACTTTTTTTAATAATTTAATTATTTCTTTCGTTGTAAATGATTGTACTCGTGTGTAACATTAGGTTGAGCTTCGTACAGTAGATGGATTGGTTAAAGACAGAACGCAGTGTGCGCCAAATGGTTACTACTTCATTCCAGTGTATGACAAGGTAAAGCTTCAATTATTAACGCATTGATGACTGCGTCGGATGGTCCTCCAAAGGGTTGGCAATTATTTGTGATAAAGGAAGAGTGTCTAAGTCAATTAGTTTGTAGCCTGGGGTTCAGATTCCATGTTTAGGATATCATTTGAAAGTGACCAAGATGAGAGGTAGAATGGGGCTGTTAAGTCTATGATTAGGAAGTTATCTTATACCTTTCCTGATATGCGACTATATGCATGTTGCTAATGTTAGTTTTGGTAGTCCGACTCTTCTTGCTTTTTTATCTGACTGTTTATGTTTCTTGAATTGAATATATTCTTGGATAAACATTTGAGTTTTGATCAAGTGTATCCTAAACTCTTTAGCATACTGGGAAATTATATTCTGATTTTTTCAATTCACAGGGTTCATTTGTGATTGCAATCAATGGCCCAGAAGGATGGTCATGGGATCCTGAAAAAGTTCCTGTTGTTGTTGATGATACTGGCTGCAATCAAAATGAAGATATTAATTTCAGATTTACGGGGTTCACTTACTTGATTTACGCCTTTTCTTCTAATTACATCACAGCCTTATCTGCAAACTTTCCACTGTTTCTTTACTTTTGTTATGATTGTATACAACAGGTTTACCATTTCTGGTAGAGTTGTTGGAGCAGTTGGTGGCGAGAGCTGCTCTGTTAAAAATGGGGGTCCTTCCAATGTTAATGTAGAACTTTTGTCTCCTTCTAATGATGTTGTTTCTTCAGTTGTAACATCGTCATTGGGAGGTTACTTTTTCAAAAATATTATTCCAGGTATGAAAGTTGCTTAAAAAACGTTTGAGTTCAAATTCTTAGGTATATATCCATATGGCTACATTTTAATGGATTCTATTTGAGCAAGATCAACCTTAGCAATCAGTCATAGGAAAAAACAAGCTGCCATTTCCAACTTTCTTTATGTTCTTTTAACTTTCAATAGATGGGAATACTCTCATAAAGATCCCTGTATGTATGCAGGTAAATACAAGCTTTGTGCTTCTCATCCTGACTTGAAAGTGGAAGTTCGTGGTTCCACAGAGGTTGGATGCTTGTCTGATTATCTTGCTCTCTCCTCTCTGTCTTTCAACATGGTATGATACTAACAGTATCCTTCTTTTTGACCTGTATTTTACCATACACAATTTGCAGGTGGAACTAGGATTTGAAAATAGCGTGATTGATGACATTTTCTTTGTCCCTGGGTATGAACTTCGTGGATTTGTTGTTGCTCAGGTAAGACTCATTATAAGGGCAAAATTTTGATTACTGAATTGATTTTAATTTGAACTTGTCAAATTTGTATAAATGGGTATTTGCATGGAAATTTTTTCTTTTTGGTATAATTTTGATAATTGGTTCGCCTATTAATGGGCAATACTGAAAATAACTTCTTTACTTGTTTCACCTGGAAATTCTTTTTAATCATTCCTAACCCAATAGAAAGAAACCTTCATTGTGATTCAAGGACAGTCTAGCTTTTCACGTATAGGTGGATGAAACTTGCTGGTGTTTCATTATTCTGGCTAGTAAGTAAAATAACTTGACATTAAAAATATGCTGAGTTAGAATTTTCTGGTTCAGCATTAAGGTTTTCCATTAATGCTTGTTATGTGCCTTAATTGAGCTTTATCGAGATATTTTTTGCTGTCATACTCTTAATACCTTTTCTTTTTCTGTTTTTTAGGGAAATCCAATTTTGGGAGTCCAAATCTATTTATATTCAGATGACGTTATGCAAGTAGCTTGTCCCCAAGGTCCTGGTGGTGCTACTGGAGAAAGAAAATCTCTATGTCATGCTGTATCAGATGCTGATGGAATGTTCACATTTAAAGCAATACCTTGCGGTAGTTCTCTTTTAGTTGTTTTCTTACTCATCATTTGTATATATGCATACACATGCATCCTAATATTAGTCAGCAGGCACACAGTCAGAGTTTTATGGATGTTTTTCTTTTTATATTCATTTTCTTAGTTGTTGAAGTACATTTAACCTGTTTATTGCAGCTAAATTAGCTGCTACATGAGTGAGAAGTAGTTGTTGAGCTCTTCAACTGCACATAACTGTTTGGGCCTTTATATAGTCAAAACTTAGCAGAATCTACAAAATGGTTGAAATAAATGATGAAAGGTAACCATGTTGTGGTGAACAAAAAATAAGCAAATCTTAAGGTCATTGTTGTTCTGGATCTGAATTTGGTGCTTTTTTCACTGGATTTTTCGGAAAAGCTTATTCCCTTTGTACTTCTTGAACTAGTTTATTTTCGTAATTGAAGTATCCTTTACTTTGGTTACCATTTGTGCTAATGAGTCCTAAGATATGTATGGTTTGACATTCTCTTTTGCATAAGTTCCCGAGGATTGATATTTTCTTGCATCTGAGCAGTTTCTGCATAGGATTGATTCTGATAATAAATGTTTTGAGTTCTTATAGGCCATTATGACCTTATTCCATTTTACAAGGGTGAGAATACAGTATTTGATGTTTCTCCTCCGGTAATGTCAATTTCTGTGGAACATCAACATGTAACAGTAGCCCAAAAGTTCCAGGTGAGATATTGTCACATGCATGGTTTGGAGTTGGACAGTTTTTCCTTTGAGATGTTATTTCAGCATTGTTCTTTATCTTTTTCCCCTACACATTTGGAAAGTATAGAATGCATTTTATTTCAACCATGTTCTATGGCTAATATCTTACAGGTAGGAAGCACAGTTTGTCTTGTGAAGTGATTTTATTTCTGTGTTATATGTTTTATATAATGTCTCTCTTGAAGCAGCAACTTGGATACTTTTTGGCTAGCTGATAGTAAAGCAAATCTTTTCCTTTGTGCCACAATTGTTATTTAAGCTGAAATAACCTTGTCATCATGACTTGGCTCAATAACATCATCAACCTTGGTCCTCCAAATTTTTATGATACACATTCTAATCAACTAGTGAGCCTTTCATCTTCTTCTCTGTATAGGTCACTGGATTTTCTGTTGCGGGCCGTGTAGTTGATGGAAATGAGATGGGTGTAGAGGGTGCCAAAATTATTGTTGATGGTCATGAAAGATGTATCACTGATAAAGAAGGTTATTACAAGCTTGACCAGGTACTAATCCTCTATGATATGAATATCAGGGTTTACTAGTTAGCGGTTGTTATTTTATGATCATTCAATTCTTTTGATTTCTTGTTTATTTTCTTACAGTTAAGTTAGGCTAGTTTATGCTTTTCTCTGTACCTATTTACTGTTTAGTCATGCTTTGGAGTGTTATGATGCATAATTTCTTACATACCACCTTAGTCAAAATTAATTTGCCAATTTATTCAGTAGGTTTTCAGTGTCATGGAACATGCTTAAAGATTATTTTCTTCATAACATTACCTATTTCACATAATCTAAGTAAAGGTATACAAACTATACCATTGTTCAAGTTCAAATTGTTCTCTTTTCTATGCAGTAGGAGGTTGGGAATGGTCCTAGATAGGGAGCAATCTATTTCACAGTCTAATAATCTTAAGTAAATCACCATTCTTCCTTCTTCCCGTTTCTTTTTCCTTTGCTTTCTTGGTGGAATGTTTGTACTTTGTACTGTACAAGAGTTGAACAATCTTTGGCATATTCTTAATGACCTAGAAGTCGCCCTTTTATAACTTTGTAAGTGAATGGATTGATGTCTTTTTGACTATTGAATAAATCTGTCCTCCAGGGATCTGTGATCTTTGAGATGTTGGAGTTCCAGCCAAGTCACTATGCCATTATTACAGGCAATTCGTTTTCATCTAATAGGGTTCTGACTTGTTTGTTGTGTTTAGGTTACTTCAAATCAATATACAATAGAGGCCAGGAAGGAGCATTACAAATTTGATAAGTTGAAGGATTATATGGTAAATTATCTGTTGAATCTTGAGATTTTCTATTGCGCTGTGCATATCATGATTAAAGTGTTCACACACATGTCACTAATTATTAGATTGATTCTGTGCATAATGTCTTTCATTCTCTAACTTTGTCCTCTGTATTAGGTTTTGCCCAATATGGCTTTGATTACAGATATTAGATCAATCTACTATGATGTATGTGGCATGGTTAGGATGGTCAGTACTGGCTATAGAGTGAAGGTATTCTATATATCTCTTCCTCTCTTCCCCTCCTCCTCTTCAAGTTATTCAGGTGGGAATATTTTGTGGAATATACAATATATTCTTTATGAGCTCTTATCAATTTTTATGTTTACTGATGTATTTGTCTGAATGTGTATATAGGTGGCTTTGACTCATGGACCAGAGAATGTTAAACCTCAAGCAAGACAAACAGACGCTAATGGAAATTTCTGCTTTGAGGTATGCTAATTGAAAAAGTGATGAGCAACACCTTTAGTTGCTTCCAGAAATCATATTTCCCTAATCATAAGGTAGTTTCTGCTTAAAGAACGTGGATTGCATATAGCTAAAAAATTATTGGAGTTTCATTAATAGCTGTTTGCTTCATGGAAAAGAGAAATAAATTGATATGACATATCCTGATTCTTTTAGATTTTCAATACTTTGAAATTGTAAATCTGCAATAATTTTCAAACTTATGAAATTCGTGAATACAAGTTGTGTGTTTTATACCTGCAATTTACTTGTCAAGATTGTTATGTTCTCAAGCATGTAATTCTTGCTTGTAATCTTCCTTTTCTAGTGAGATCATTCAGTTCACTAACGTATTACAAGCTTTTTAAAATATATCTTTATTCTTTTTTGTCATTTTCAGGTTCCAACCGGTGAATACCGGTTATCTGCTTTGCCTGCTTTACCCGAGGCTGCTACTGAACTTCTGTTTTTACCACCTTATATTGATGTTGTGGTAAAAAGTCCAGTACTAAGCGTAGAATTTTCTCAGGTACCATGCCACAGTATGACAGAAAACTTGACACCTTTTGACACAAGTACAACTTTCCTTAATGTAGTTTCTGGCCTTGTCTAGAGATAATATTCCAAGCAATCCACTGTTCTTGGCAACATAGCATGACATAAACACAAAAAGTTTAATATTCATTTTTGAGAGAAATGCTTATTGTTTCATCAAGGATAGACTAGCTTCTTTCTCTGGGATTCATTTACTGTTTTTGTGAAACTTATATGAGGCTTGTATCTTTTCATCCAAAGTGTATTATTGTTGCTTTTCTTTTACTTAATATCCTATTGTCAAATTGCTCATTTTTACTCATGGATAGTATTTACTGATTCTTTTTCTTATAATGAAGGCCCTGGTCAATGTGATTGGTTCTGTAACTTGCAAGGAGAAATGTGGCCCATCTGTTTCTGTCACACTTCTGAGTTTGTCTGGTAAAGACAAAGAGAGGAAGTCTGTCTCTTTGACAGATGCGAGTGATGAATTTGTTTTTCCAAATATCTTACCTGGAAAATACAGGCTTGAGGTTTGGATCCTTTAAATTTTGAATAAAATTTTCTTTTAACAACTTCAAATTCTCTAATAACTTGTAGCTTTTTTTTTCATCTCCTTCAATTTTCTGAATGTTGTTCATTACTGTGTTTTCTTCTGCTGATAATGTGTCCTTGTTTTTTCAGGTCAAACACAGTTCCTTTGGAGCAATGCCAAGTGAGGATAATTGGTGTTGGGAGCAGAGCTTTATTGATGTGGATGTCGGTGTTGAGGATGTTAGAGGGATTGTATTTGTTCAAAGAGGTTATTGGGTGAATGTTATCTCAACCCATGATGTAGATGCTTACATGATTCAGCCAGATGGTTCTCCAATTACTTTGAAAATTATGGTAGTTGTTGTCTTGAAATTCAACTTTTAAGTCACAAATATGATGCTAATGATGTTAACCCTTGTGTGTCATTTGATATTTTTGGTTTATGAACTACAGAAGGGTTCACAGCGTTTATGTCTTGAATATCCGGGAGTGCATGAACTTCATTTTGTTAACTCATGTATTTCATTTGGGAGCATGTCAACGAAGATCGATACATCAAACTTGATGGTGCGATTCCCTATAAAGTGTTGTGGTTCTCCTTTTTTCACTCTCTCTCTCTTACTCAAATTAGTATTTGGTTTAAGAAATATAACTGCCCTTGATTTTTCTTTTCTTTTTCCTTAAGAACATTTCTTATATTTGTAGCCAATCCATTTGAAAGGAGAGAAGTATCTTCTCAGAGGACAAATTATGGTTGACTTAAGCTCGACTGTTGACGCTAATGAATTACCTAATAATATCCCCGTTGATATTGTTGACGGTGAAGGGAGTGTTATTGACAGTACAGCTGCCACCATTGCATCAAGTAAAAGTGATCAAATGCACTCAGCTGTATATGAATACTCTGTGTGGTCTACTCTTGGAGTGAAACTAATATTTATTCCCCGGGACACGAGGTATATTCTGGGTACTTGGTTGATTTTCCAAATTCTGCAGTGTAGCACTTTGGTGTGCACGTTGATACCTTCAGTTTTCTTGTGTGTTTCGTGGCAGTTTACCTTATATTAGTCTCTGTTTCTTCAGTAAACTTTCACCATTTCAGTTTCTGTACCTATAGATTTCTAATTTTCTTTTGTCTTAATGAATGTTGCTACTTTTCTATAACAGCATTATTTATTTGATTACTGCTCCATTTAATGCTCTCCAGAAATGACGGAGAGAAGATCTTGTTTTATCCCAGAGAGCATCAGGTAGTATCAATGGTTGTTTTAATTTCTGTGTTGTTGTGTTTAAAAACTTGTTCTTTGTTTAATTAGGTCATGGTGAAAACTGATGATTGCCAAGCTTCACTTCCCTCATTCTCTGGTAGACTGGGGTTGTATTTAGAAGGATCCGTCTCTCCTCCTATTTCTGATGTTTATATCAAGATTGTTGCTGTGGAAGATAGCAAGATTACTCCACTCAAGAAAGGACATACAGCCCTTGAAACTACCACTGGAGTGGATGGTCATTTTGTTGGAGGGCCACTATATGATGATATAAATTACACTATAGAGGCTTCAAAGGTTTGGGAATATTTGTTTTTCACATTAGATCATCACATACTTTGTCTTCGCCTGATTTACCAATGTTCTTAAAGCATGTTACTTTTGGAATATGGCATTGGATGTTTTTTTTTTCTTTGCTTATGTTGAAATAGATATTTTAATCAACTCAATGTCTTCATTAATACGGCTCTTGATTTCCCTATTATTTATGCAGGCTGGCTATCATCTTAAACGTGTTGGGCCTCATTCTTTCTCCTGCCAGAAGCTTGGCCAAATTTCTGTACGCATATATTCAAAAGATGATGCTAATGAACCCATTCCTTCAGTTCTTTTGTCACTAAGTGGCGATGGAGGATATAGAAATAACTCGATATCCGGTGTTGGTGGAACATTTTTCTTTGATAACTTGTTTCCTGGTGTTTTCTACCTGCGTTCTCTGCTGAAGGTAAAGATCTAAAGATTCAAGTGTAATTATGTAGCAACGGCTACAGTAATACAATTTTACAGAGCCTTGGAATTAAACTAGTTGTTTGACAATCTGATTCCCTAATCTGCTGTAGGATTCATGCCCACAACATGTCTTTTCGTACTTAGACATTTATGATTGGATAAGGCTGAGAATTCTGGGGCAGATATTTAACCTTATCATCAGGAGTTTCATCTGTTGATAGTTCGGATTGTCTTTTTGCCTCTATTACCTTGTTTTCTTCTTCGCTTATATGTTTGATTAATCTCCATCACAATGTGTCCTTAGTGATGGAAGTAAGAGTTACTTCAAGTCAATTTTCAATTTCGGCTGAAATACTTGCAACTTGCTGCCAATTTTATATTCTAGTTAACACTCTGCAGAGTATCCAATTGCATTTTCGGTAGAATCTCATCATGGACCTTCGCTTTATATTCTTCTTTGTCTTCCTCTTTAATTTGAAAATTTGCAGTCCACAAAGAATTTGAAAAGGCGTGGGCTATATGCCAAAACTATGGCTATTGTTTGTGAGCTCATCAAAAAGGTTACTTTTTGTCTTTGTAGGAGTATGCTTTCTCACCTTCAGCCCAGACAATAGAACTTGGTTCTGGGGATTCTATAGAAGTTACTTTCCAGGCTACCCGTGTTGCGTACAGGTCATACATAGGACTTTTCCCTAATATTTAATATCATGGTTTCATTACTAATTGATATAAGGAAATCTTTTATATTTTATGTTATATACTCTTCTTTCTCATGGTACAAAACTTGATTTGAAATTATGTTTCCATTAATGTTTCGACAGTGTTAAATCTTCATTATGTCAGCACAGTATGGAACTAAATTAAATTTTCAACTGCAGATATGTCTTCATTTGATCTCTTTTATGGGACACAAATGTCTTTTTTTCATTGCAGTGCAATAGGTGTAGTTACTCTTTTGTCTGGTCAACCAAAAGAAGGTGTTGCAATTGAAGCCAGGTCCGATTCAAAGGGGTACTATGAGGAGACATTGACTGATTCATCTGGAAGTTACAGGCTGAGAGGACTTGTTCCTGAGGCAACCTATGCCATTAAAATAGTGAAAAAGAATGGCCTGGGAGCCACTAGAATTGAGCGTGCTTCACCAGATTCAGTTACTCTTAAGGTCAGTGTATATGGTTATCCCTCAGTTTTTGACAAAACTGGATTGTTCTCAAGTCTGTATCACACTTTAAAGGTTCACTGGATTCAATTACTGCTAAGGTCATTCTATGTAGCTTTCCCTCATTTTTTGACAAAAATAGAACTAAGTTTGTCGCACAGTTTAAAGCTTCAGCGTATTCAGTTACAGCTATAAGGTCATTCTATATGGTTTTCCAACTTTTTTGATAAAAATGTGACGGTCTTAAGTTTGTCTCACTTTGCTCTGCACCTCATTTCCTTCTTAAATTCTCCTGGTGTAAAGTACCTAATATTCATATGAGCACTGTAGAATATTCATGTTAGTGGCCTGTGAAGTATCAAAATGTCTGTTAATATGTACAGCAATACATAAATTAGAATGGACACCTTGTTGATTGCAGGTGGAACATGAGGATATCAGGGGGTTGGATTTTGTGGTCTTTGAGGAGCCAGAAATTACCATTTTAAGTGGCCATGTTGAAGGGAAGAGGTTGGGAGAATTGCATTCACATCTACTAGTCGAGGTCAAATCTGCTAGTGAGACGTCGCAGATTGAGTCTGTCTTTCCATTGCCTCTGTCCAAGTTCTTCCAAATCAAGAACTTACCAAAGGGAAAACACCTTCTGCAGCTGAGATCAAGTCTCCAATCAAATACCCACAAATTTGTGTCAGATGTCATTGAGGTTGACCTAGAGAAGGACGTTCAAATTCATGTAGGCCCACTGAGGTACAGTTTCAAGGAGGATCATCAAAAACAGGTTGGTTATGCATTGTTGTCACAAATGTAGTGGGAGTTTGTACATAATGGGATAAAGATGCATTCGCCTTTTTATATGGTTATACCCTTGTTGTGAGCCTCTTGTGCATTGTCTTGGCCAATACGGCAAATGCACTTGTCTTCTGCGCACCTTGCTGGTTTTTTTATTGTACTCTTTGTCCGTCCGTACAGGAGTTAACCCCGGCACCTGTATTTCCTCTCATTGTTGGGGTTGCAGTAATTGCCCTTTTCATCAGTATGCCAAGGTAGAACATTTTTACCCACAAACCACAGCATTTACTGAATCATATATTTTCTCATGTTTACTTCTTGATTTGTAGTGCTAATTGTGAAATTCTTTTATGTTCTCTCTCATAAGATTAAAGGACCTATACCAAGCTACAGTGGGGATACCAACGCCAGGATTCATGACAACTGCCAAAAAGGAGCCCCGAAAGCCTGTAGTGAGGAAGAGAACATATTGAAGTCGTGGGTGTGTTCGAGAAGATTTGAGTTAATTTTTTGTTCGCTGGTCGTTTGTAGTTCCTGATTGACGGAGGAGGTAGGAGCAAAGGGACGTGCTTATATTGACAGCAGTAGTGTAGTTATCTTCCAGTTCTCCTTTTACTGGACTTCAAGCCAATGCAACCGTAGATGAAAATCTTAAATGTCTGGGAATAATTAGCTATCCTGGCCTTTTATTCTTTTTCCATTTTTCACTTTCATTCACATACTACAGAATATGATTATGGAAAAAGTCCCTTCCGAATTACCACCTGCTAGAGATAGTTTTGGTTTAAGTAGCTACTAGCTGTACTCTAGGTATCAGTAGATTGGAAATGCTGTAGCCGAAAGAAACAGTATGTAACTTCCAAGATTTTGTTTGCTTTTATATTTCTACTTCAATTATCTATTTTTGTTGAAAGCTTTATAATGAAGTTCTCCCAGAATTTGCTGGAGCATAATCGTCCTTAAAAGCCAATATGTCAATGTAAATAGAGGAGTGGCTTTGGGTTGAGATCGAATTGAAACCTCTTGGATTATGCGAATGATTTTGTTAGTTTGGATTATTAAAGTACACTATACCATCTTCATTTCCTATCACTTAATTTCTGAGAGAGAATTAATTGTATCAAACATTTAAAAACTTTTCAACAATGGTTATCTGCCCAGCAAATTGTCAACTATCATCTATCTATAATGGAGGCAAACACGGAACCAAGCAAAGTTGAAGAATTCGTCAAAGGCATCTACTTTCTATTCCCGTTTACATTTTCTTGAATCAACACTTGATGCCTAATGTTGTCACTTATACCTCCATAACTGATAGCTTTGGCAGATCGGCAGCTGCAGAACATGTCATTGGTGATTTTTCTATAAAATGGAAGAGAAATTTTCTAAATCAATTATGACTTGTAACAGTGAAAGTCCATAGGGGGGACGCATAGACAAGGCTGTCTTCCGTCTCTCTTTGGTCTGCACAAAATACTTGGATCCTTTATCTTGAGGACAAAAGATTCAGTTGGTCAAACGCTTATGCAGTGATTTGTGGTCTCCCCAGTGTTCTTGAGACTGATCAACAGATGTGGCTGGCCATAAACTTGTGTGTCAAAAACTCTTAATAACCACTTTCAGATGCCCTTGGTCATCTTGGCCTTAGCCTTATTGATAACCTTCTTAGTGGCCCTGCTCTTGGTCTGACTGGTCCTAAATTAAGGGCATGTTTGATTGAACTGATAGCTGATTGTGAAAAGCTACATTTAGTAACTTATTAAATCATGAACTGTTTGAGACTTGAACAATTATCAGTAGCTGTTTAAAGTCCGTTACCAAATAGTTGTTAGTTCAATCAGCAACTGTTTGGGACTATCATCAACTACTCCCAAACGCTCAACCAAACAACCTCTAAAAGTTGGTATTAACACCAGTGTGAGAAGTGAGAACATCAGAAGGGTGGGAGTTAATAGTGTAAGGGGTCCGTTTGTGTTTGATTACTGTTGGAAAGAATAAAACAGTAAAGTGCCAGGGTTTGCTTTAATATATAAGACATAGTTCTAATTACTCTAAAATGTTATATTTTCATAAGAGTTTTAAAGTGTTCTTAAAATTATTATTATTTAATATAATCACAATATAAAAATATGTCCAGTTTATTGAAAGAATATATAGAATAAGGTCCCTTAAAATAAGTTTGATTCCGTTTTTGTATTTGACCAATAATAAATAATGTAATACGGTATATAGCCTTTTATTATTCTTATAAGAGTAAACAATATAATTACCAAATTAATCTGTTCAATAAATAACGCCATTAAGATTTTGTTTAATCTTAATTAATTAAGAGTTGATTTGGTGAACGGAAATAAGGATAAAAAGGGTATAAAATCATATTAATTTTAAAGATCAATGCAAATTCCATGTGAAATTTATAATTGGTACATCTTCTCTCTTAAGTTTGTGTAATATTTTTAATACTGAAAAGAGCGTGTCTCATTCTTTTCTGATCCTTCGTGTATTTATTAATAAAATGTACATTGTAGACAGAATTAAATCCAAAATAAGTGTTTGGAATGGAGCTATGCTTTCTATCATGGGAAGAATACAATTAGTTCAGTCCATAATAAATGGTATGCTCATCTATAACTTTCAAATTTATTCACGACCTGTTTCCTTGATTAAACTATTGGACAAATGGATCAAAAATTTCGTATGGTCGAGTGACATTCACACTAGAAAAATTGTTACCGTAACTTGGTCCAAGATTTGTTTACATTTGAATGAGGGAGGTCTAGGTCTCAGGTCATTAAGAGCTCTCAATGATACTGCTCTTTTAAAGCTCTCATGGGAGATGATTTCGTCCTCAAACTCATGTGCTGAATTTCTTAAAACTAGGTTCCTAAGGAAAAATAAACCTGCTGCAGTTTACATAAGATCATTTATATGGTATGACATTAAAAGATTCATCAATATTGCTCTAGACAACTCTATTTGGATAATTGGTGATGGCAAAAAGGTTTACTTTTGGTCAGAGCAATGATTGTCTGATGATGCTATTGCTAGACGATTTGAAGTTCCAGATTCAATGAACTATCTTATGAATGGCGTCTTCAGTTTGCTATTTCATCGACAATGTAGCAACGAGGATGAAATTTCTGATCAATACTATATATA
>JANIMX020000119.1:2594502-2605493 GCA_024582655.2 Erythroxylum kunthianum | reverse complement strand
CTCGTCACCCAATGGCGGCTACTCCCTTACCTTGTGTTCCTTTCCTGAGTCGCCTTCTGCAAAGTCGTCTGACTCTAATATCAAATGTTACGACTCAGGCCCCCATAAGCCCAAGTCGCACCCACACACTTGGCGGACTTGCCCATACAAATCCAAATTGTACATTAGGGCCATAAGTGAGAAGATCTCTTATTCTACTAAAAGGGATTCATAATAATGGTGGGTACCTCCCACACTTATAAACCACTAACTCCCAATATAGTTAACCTATGTGGGATCATAACAAAAAAACTAGAAGCAAAAATCATTTAGGTGCCTCGTGTTCGGTCTAAAGATTAACTTGCAGATGTGCTAACTAAGGCAGTATCCATTTAAGCATCTAGTATGTGTCTTGACAAGCTGGGCATGTGCGGCATCTATGCACCAATTTGACGGAGAGTGTTACAAAATCATTCCTATCTGTTACGAAATCAGATATCAATCCCCTATTTTATATATTACTTAGTTGTACATAGTAAATTAGGATCTTTATAATCTTTCTTTCCTGTAATTATTCATTCCACTTTAAGATCATAACCGTACCTTGTAATTATTTAATTCCATTGCTGGAAGAAAATAAAATAAGTCTTAATTCAACCCCTGCAGTATCTTGCATTAATTCTTTACTTATCTCATTAGTTCTTCTTATTGCCTCAAACTTTTCCACCATTTTCACCAAGTTTCTGTCTACTTGCAATGGCACGACTTGGTGTTCCAACTCTGTGCACGTGATAGATTTTAGCGGTGAAGCCTTAAAGATAGCCGTAGTTTGAATAGTCATCAACTTGGTTAATGATTAAGAGTTATTAGCAGGAGAAGATGAATGGAACACCACTATTGACTGCGTTGAGCCCTTCACCATTATCGAACCTTGAGTTTCACTTTCTACAATGTTTTATATCGAAGTGACTCGCACCTTCTGTAGCACTTCAAGTTCAAGTGATCTATATACTATATATGACTGAGTGGAGTTCTTGAGCCACGAGGATACAAATTATGGTCTCGCAAGTTTACAACTTTAGGATGCCATTAACATTTTGCACTATAGGAAAAGGCCAAGAAAGTAAAAATACTGTATGGACTTTGTGAATTGGGAAGAGTGTAAGTTTCCAGGGCTTAATAAATTATTGGCATCATCAGATTAATTCGCTGCCTGCAGTATACTTATATTAGTGAGTAAAAGCTGTCAAGACCGTGTAGCATTGAATGCGATATGTACAAGGGGTAAATTTCTGTAAGCATAGCTATCGTTACGTACATGTACTCTCACTGCGAAGAGGACAACAAATGAACTGGCTAAAACTGGAACAGAAACGAGGATAATTAAGACTGTGTTCAGAGCTGAAGGTTGAGCAAATTGATGTTAGAGTACAATATGAATGTATGTTTTGTTTTTTCCTGGAAGGAAAACAATTTGTAGGCTTTCAAATGAAAAACAACAAAAGAGAAGTGATAGCTTAATAAAAATGTTAATTCTGGCAAACATATATACTTTTAATTTAGTTTTAATTATCTTATTACTAAACTTTTTAATTCAACCTTTGAAATTTGTTGATCACTTTATTTATGTTAGCATTTTTGTTAATATCCTTAATAGAAGTTTTACATGAAATTAAGAGAACTTAAATTAGACACACAATTTAAAATGATGTGCATGCAGCTTCGATGTAAATGCAACTTAGAATTTTTGTTGATAGATGTTAATAGAAGTTTTAACATTGATTATTCACAAAATTCTAATTACTAAATTAGAAAACTAAAATATAAAAAAACAATGTTAAATTAAAATACTAAAATTATATTTCTTTTCAAATTAGTTCAAAAACTTTTTTAACAACTCTTACCTATTAAATTTGATTATAGAATTTTTCAAACATTTGTTTTTATTCTAAAAAAAGGTGAGCCTTATAACAATTAGTAAGATTATTCTTTTGTGAGTGGAAGGTCACATATTTGAGTTACGGAAACAGTCTCTTTATATAAAAAAAATACAAGAAAAATGCAGCGTATAATTGATGTCCCTCACCTAATCATCACAAAGCAGGAAAATTATGTTTTATGTGCTTTTTTTTTATTTTTATCAAAGTTTTTGTCTTAATTTAATTTCTTTGTACCTCTTTGAACAAGTTTCCTATATATATTTTTTAATTTTCTTTCCTTTAACGTTCCATCAATCCAAACATAGTGTAAAGTGAGTATCAGTTAATAACTCATGCTTAGATTTTCATGGAGTTGCACATAGAAAAAAAAAAATACTGTTTATAGGAGGCCTTTTTGACCTAAGACTTAGCATACAAATACTCGCTTTAATGTTTGGGGGACTCTACACAAAAATGGAGTAATACTCTTCGCCTCTTATCTAATAAGCAACAACTCTCGATCGACTTCACAATCTTTGACGTTAGAACGAGTGCCAACGCGGGCTTTCATTTAATATCCGTGTTGTCTAGTCTTATTTTTCTGAACGATTAAGTTACAAACTCCAAACCCAATGGAATGGACCCCAAGGAGGTGTTTTTCAAGGAACTCGCTGGAGCCAGATGTAAAGACATGAAAATGGCATTTTATGTAATAATCTCCATCAGCAAGGTTTTTGTTATAATGCAAATCATATATAAACATCTATGCCTTCCATTTTACACTACACAACCCAAAAATGTTCTCGCGCTCAGCTTTCTTTAAAACCCTCCTTTTCTTCTCCTCTAGGATTCTGTTCAAACAATTTAAGCATGCAAAAGGTCTGCTTAGAAGTTTTAGCAATGTGAATGTTGGTCAGAGTAAACATCAGAAGTACCCTTCTCTTGCCAACAGGTCAGACCTGTCAAACAAAACCTTGGTTTTCAATGTGGAAGGAGCTTTGCTGCGATCCTCCTCTATGTTCCCTTACTTCATGCTTGTGGCCTTTGAAGCCGGAAGCATCTTCAGGGCTCTATTTCTCTTTCTTCTGTACCCTGTTATTTGTTTAGTTGGTGAAGAAATGGGTTTAAAGATTATGGTTTTTGTATGCTTTTTTGGGATAAGAAAAGACAGCTTTAGAGTTGGAAGAGCAGTTCTGCCAAAATATTTCTTGGAGGATGTTGGGTTGGAGGCATTTGAGGTGATCAAAAGATGTGGGAAAAAAGTGGCAGTCAGTGACTTTCCTCAACCAATGATTGAGAGTTTCTTACGAGAATATTTCGAGATTGACTTTGTTGTTGGGAGAGGGTTAAAGTCAATTCATGGTTATTTTGTGGGGTTTATGAATCAGCGAGAGGAGGAGATGGTTACTTTGGAGGAAATACTTGCAGACCAGAAGTTACTTAGTCCTGATGTCATTGGCATAACAAACTTCGACAGGTCCGCTGAACATCAGTTGTACTCTTATTGCAAGGTGAGTTATTTACGATCTTTTGTCAACGTCTTGATACCATTTGTTACCAGAAAACTTGGAAGACTGAAACTGACATGATGCTATTCATTTTCTTCCCATATAAGAAACGACATAAATGAATCAATATATTGTGGCTTCTGGAAAGTCAATTTATTTGTTTGTTTAATCAGTTTTGAATAATTAGAAACTCCAAAGCACAATTAATTATCAATCATAATCTACGGTAAGTTTACTGTTCTATTGTTTAGTCTAGATGTTATCTTCCATCAGTAGCTCCGAAACCACCTGGGAGGAATTATTGGTAACTCTGCGGATTCCAATTTTGCATTCAATTCCTAATTCCCATCTCAATCTGCCGCATGAACATGATTGCCCCCTCTAAATATAGTTTATCAGAGATCCAAAATCTAAAAACATCAAAATTATGTGTCCATCTACTAGCTCTGACCAAATCTATTTAATGTAGGGTAGGCGACCGGTTCTATATTAACTACTGAATCGACAGTATGCCCATGTTGGAGTCTATCTTAGCAATTAAACCTTCTGATTCTCAATAAAAAAAATTCAAGTAAACTGAAATAACAATCATGTCTGACTTAATATATCTATATTGCTAAGTTCTTTCCGTCGTGGCAACAGGAGATTTACTTGGTCAGAAGATCAGACAAGAGAAGCTGGCAATGTCTACCGAGAGACAAATACCCACAACCACTTATTTTTCATGATGGCAGGCTCGCAGTAAGACCAACCCCGCTACCCCTTCTGGCTTTGTTCATGTGGTTACCTTTCGGTTTTGCCCTTGCCCTAATCAGAAGCTTTGTTGCTTTGACTCTTCCCTACGATATTTCTGTTCTTCTGTTGTCCTTCTTCGGGCTTCGAGTCAGTATCTCACAACCTAAAACTAAAAGCTCAAAGGCTCTGTCAAGACAAGATGGTCATGAAAAACCAAAAAAGGGTTTACTTTATGTTTGTAATCATAGGACTTTGCTGGACCCTCTTTACCTATCTTTCACATTAAAGAAGAATTTCACTGCTGTCACTTACAGCCTCAGCAGAGTGTCAGAGATGCTTTCACCAATCAAGACCGTCAGATTGACTCGGAATCGTGATCAAGATGGAAGGATGATGGAAGAGTTATTAAGTAAAGGTGATCTTGTGGTTTGCCCAGAAGGGACAACCTGCAGAGAACCATACCTATTGAGGTTTAGCCCTTTATTCTCGGAGATGAGTGATGATATAATTCCCGTTGCTCTAGAAGCTCATGTAAGTATGTTCTATGGGACAACTGCTGGTGGGCTCAAGTGCTTAGACCCGCTTTTCTTCCTCATGAACCCTCTGCCAACTTACACAATCAAAGTGCTGGACGGTGTATCAGGACTGACCAAAAACCATGCTGATGATCAGAAATCAAGGTTTGACATTGCCAATCATGTACAAAGTGAGATCAGTAAGGCACTAGGATTTGAGTGCACCAAGCTGACGAGGAGCGACAAGTACTTGATTTTGGCCGGTAATGACGGTATAACTGGTTCAACTAACAAATCCTCAACACTTGAAGGTGCAACGGCAAAAACTTCGAGAAATTGAACCTTTGATGGACGACATGTTCGTTAGTTTTTGGAGTTTCCAGGCAGAGAATCTATAGCTTCTATTCAATGCCTTCATTCTTTCCAAATGATTAAGATAGCAGCTAATGAATTTTTTTTCTTAGTCTTATTTCTATGTTTTTTATTGATAAGTTGTAACAGAAGTTAGTTTCCTAAAGAAATTTAATACTGCTCCACAATGATTGAACTGTATATATGTATCATAATAAAATATGTCATGAATGATAAGATGCTTGAATTTTCTCCATATTTGATGAGTGGCTACAATATCATCGATTTCACCACCATTTTTACTCGGGGAAAGTAGCATCTTCATTTAATTCATGATATTAATTTAACCATAACTAAGAGTTGCTGCAACTGGACCATGAGATAATAAAATAGAAACTCAATCTTGCTTTCCCGGATTTAATACTTTATTACTGAATGTTACCTAGAAAAAAAAGAGTGATGAACAATTCAAGGTTTGACTCTCTGATTGATAATCGGCATTTACTTTATCACATTACCTTATTAATTTATTTATTGAACGGCATATTTTCAAAGTAAAACCAATAGATGCATTTTCTTATTCATGCTGTAGCATTAAATCAAAAAACAAGGACAAGTGAACTAGGAGTAGGATCGGCTTGTTGTTCTTGTTAAGTAATTGACTTTTAGTTAATGTGGAAACAAACCACTGAGTATCTATGGAGTAAACACAAATTTCTCCGTTGCTTTGATTATCTAACACCGCAACACCGTCCATTTTGAGAACTGGTATGAAAGAGTGGAAGAAGGTTGACATGTTATACGTTTTAACGTTTGCTTTAATTGTTTTGTACCAAAAGTCCAGCTTAGAGGGAACATTGAACAAGTCTCAAGTTTTACGTATGACTCGTACAAGTATAATTCTAATCTAACCCCAAATGTCCAAGGACTCTATATCGTCGAACTTATAATGTGCCGCCAAGTGACTAAACTGGAAATTTCCAACTGATATGTGCCAAGTGACAAAAGTGGATGAGCTTAATTAATTCGTTTCGCTTATCTTAACTTCAGTCAGTCAACAAAGGGCTGAAGTAAAAGCATGTCGTTTCGATTGGACAGTGTACAACATGTAAGTCACCAACTGAGCAGGTGGCATTTAGTAGTTTTTTTTTTATTTTTATTTACCAATCTATGAACTTTACAACAACGAGTGGCTTTTTGCTACTTATGAATCAAGTCCCTGGTGCTCTTTGTCTAAGTAAAACAAACTCAACAGTGATTGAACGCCCCCATTTCTAATCTTCTCAAAACATATTTCATGTGGTCCTTTCTTCAAAATGGGTTAATGAGGTTCGGTTTGGTGTTAGAATGAAGAAGGCAACGTAACAAGTGAGCACAAGGGGTCGACAACTGTTGGCAATGGCACATGCAAATGAGATGTCAGACATCTTGACGATGATGATGTTGTTGGAAATGGTTGTCTGTTCTGTTCTGTCCTATCAACACCTTAAAGATACTGAGCATTTATCAAAACCATCCATGTATTGCATTCAAGACCAGACAATGACAATTGAATGCAAGCATTTATATGTAGCTGCCGATCCACCAGAGAGCCATTTTCCACCTCAAACGTGTGATCCAACAAAGCCCAAGTGCTGATCTCCAGCCTATTCTTGGATGAATCAATTTGTAATTGAATCAATCTAAACTAAATGATCAGATTGTATATAATATGTTATCTATACTATATAAAATGTTACCTGAACTAAGCTGATTTGATACAACGTTGAGTTCATTTTAATGTAATTACAATAGAAAAGATTTAGAAGATATTTTGTTACCAGCCCCCGCAAGCTAATGTTCGAAAAAACATTAAACTTGTGACGTAACAGTAAAAAGGGAGTAGAATCCAATGGTTTGGTGAGAATGTGAGCAAGTTGGTAAGAAGTCGATATATGAATATATGAACAGAAATTTCTTCGTAACCAAATCACGAATAAAATGTATATCAATTTTAATATGTTTGGTACGAGTATGAGAGACGGGATCTACAGCAAAAAAGGTTGTGTCTATGTTATCACGGTACAAAAGTGGTTTAATATCGGAGAATCCAAGTTCACCAAGTAGAGAATTAAGCCAACATAGTTTAGCGGTAGCTAGAGCAATGCTCTTGTATTTTGCTTCAGTACTAGATCATGACCACAGTAAGTTGTTTCTTAGAACTTCAAGAAATTAAAAAGGAGCCAAAGAAAATGCAATAACTAGATGTAGATCGACAATCGTCAAGACACCAAGCCTAATCAGCATCAGAATAAGCAATGATGGTTAAGGTAGAAGGTTTGGTTAAGCGTAAGCCATGGGATAGGGTAGAGTGAAGATATCGAAAAATACGTTTAATCGTTGTCCAATGAACATCAGTAGGACAGTGGAAGAATTGAGAAACTTTGATAACAACAAATTGGATATTAGGTCTGGTTAGACAAAAGTATTAAAGTGCTCCAACAGTATTACAATATTCAATAGGATTAGAAAGAAGAAGGCCGTGATTTTTGGAAAGGGATAGAGAGGGGATAATAGGTGTGGAGACAGGTTGAAAGCGTCAAGATATGTGCAGTAAAGAAGGTCACGAGTGTATTTAGATTGTGTGAGAAGAAGGCCAGCAGGTGCAAATGTGGTTTCATGGTGCAAGCAAAGTGAAGAGCATTAATGATGGTTTGAATAAATTGTTGTGAAGAATTAGTGACCAAGATATCATCCACGTAAACAAAGAGAAAGGTGGAGTGAATAAAAAGAGATGTATTAACTTTGGAGGAAGTTAACCCATTGTTAGCAAATTTATGACTTAAGCGATGAAACCAAGCTCTAGGAACTTGCTTAAGACCATAAAAGAGCTTTGTGTAAATGACACACATAATAAGGATGGTGAGGATCAACAAAACCGGGTGGTTGTTGCATAAAAACAGGTTCTTGTAAGTTGCTACGTAGAAAAGCATTGTTAACATCAAGTTGACGAATGAACAAGTTTTTAGCTAAGGTAAGTGTAAGAATGAGGCAAATGGTGGTTGGTTTGACAATTAGACTTATTGTGTCAGTATAATTAAGACCGAGTGAATGATGATAGCCTTTAGCTACCAACGAGCTTTATAGCGATCTAGGAAACCATCAAGATTAAGCTTTGTATGGAAGACCCACTTACAACCGACAATATTTGCACCTAAAAGAGGGTGAATAAGAGACCAAGTATTGTTGTGATGGAAAGCTTTGAACTCATTAAGCATGGCTTTTAGCTAGTGAGAAAATTTGTTTGCTTGAGTGAAAAAAGCAGGGTATGGATCAAGAAACGTAGGAACAATGGTGTTGTAAGTGATATGGTCAGGGAAAGATTTTAGAGGTCGAGTGTTGTCCCGAGTCGAGTGACCATTGGATGAGAATAGGAGGATGATGGATAAGGAACAAGTGGAATAGGCAAGGAAGAGGGTACATGAGGCATGGGTAAAGTAGAAGTAGTCGAGATCGGTGAGAAGGGAGAACTAGACAATAGTGGAGGAGCAAAACATAATTGAATTTCTAATGGTAAAGATAGAGAAGTGGTAAAAGAGGAAGAGGAGTTTCGTTGGAGTTTAGGAAATTGATTTTCAAGAAATCTAACATGTTGGGAAAGATAAATTTTATTTGTAGAGGGATCAAAACATTTGTACCTTTATAATTAGAGGCGTAGCCGAGGAATACACATGAGATGGATTTGGGTGTAAGTTTATCAGTTCTAGTGTGAGCAAGAAAATGATAGCATTCGCAACCAAAAACACGAAGATGATTAAGATTGGGAGAAGAGTTGAACAATAGTTCGTGAGGATATTTGAAATGTAAGGTAGATGATGGTAAAAAAATTATAAGGTAAATATTAGTGGAAAAGGCTTCATACCAAAATCTCTTTAAAAGAGAGTTGTGAACAAGAAGAGTGATTCATGTTTTAGTTATGTGACAAATTTTATGTTTAGCAACACCATTTTATTGTGGGGTATGAGAACAAGAAATACAAAAATAAATGTCGTGAGTGGTGAGAAAAGTAACAATGATCCTTTGATGAGTTTAAAAGCTCCATCATATTGAAACATTTTGATTTCTGTTGAGAATAAGTTCTCAACAGTGGTTTTGAAAAATTGAAATTTTTGTAATGCTTGAGACTTATGATCTAGAGGAAAAATCCAGGTGTAGCAACTCATCAATAAAATTTATAAAATATCGTAAACCAGAGAGTGATAACAAAGATGATGGTCCCCAAATATCATAATGAATAAGTTGAAGAAGTGCAGTACATACTCTAGTAGATGTAGGAAAAGAAAGACGACAAATTTTGCTATGAAGAAATTAATTATAATGAAGATCATACGAGACATTAAATCAGAGGTAAATAATTTGGAAAATTTTTGAGAACATGAATGATCAAGACGTTAATGCCAAAGGTGTGAAGATGTACGTTAAGTAGAAAAAGCCATGAGATTCGTGAAATTGATAAGAACCTTGAGATGGTAGAGATTATTGTGGATGTTTTCTCACGAGATGTGGAATCTTTGTAGAAAGGTCATTTACAATATAACCAGAGAGATTAAATTCAATTAAATAGGAGTTGTCTTTAACAAATTGAGCAACATAAAGTAGATTGGCAGTAAGATTAGGCATAACGAGAATATTATTTATGTGTAATGACCGAAGATTTGTATAAAAAGATAAGGAACATTTGGACGTTAAAGGGAGAGTAGTACCATTACCGAAAACTACTTAATCAGTATCGTGATATGGTTGAATGGGGTCGACAATATTGTTATTGAGTGTCATGTGGGAAAAAGCGCTAGTATTTAGAAGTCATTCGATAATTTTGCTGGGGGAATAGGTGCAGGAATTTGGTGGAAGATTAATATGTAATGTATATAAGGTAAGCTGATTTTGTAAGGGGTCAGAGGAAGGATTGGAAAAAATTGTTTCGGGATTGCATGTAGCAAAAATGATAAATAACAGTTATGTGACCAAATTATTTGAAAATTTGACATTTTGAAGGTCGAGAATTAGATTTGGGGAAAAAAGTGGAATTGGGATATGGTTGTGAATGGTTTAATTGTTAATTGAGTTAGCCTGTAAGGGTTGGGTTGGTGGAAGTGTGGATTGGGCTGGGTATAATGGGTCTGATGAGGTGGATGTGGCAGTTGGGTTTGGGTGGGTAGATATAGGCCAAGGCCGAAAAAATTATGTAATGGCTCGACCCAGGTTTGATTAAAAGTAGACCTAATTTGGTCTTCTTATTCTAGACACATATGACATTGGTTGTAAGAACCAAGTTAGCCGCTGCTACTGTGAGAAAAGGGGCAACGTCTATGTTAAGTAGTGAAGGCCATGTCCGATGGAGTTTGATAGAGGGACAACATTCATGATTCGTAAAGCAATAGCTTGGCTCGTAGCTTGGGGAAGGAAGGAAGTGTTTCACGATTATACATTATTGGTTGTTGATGATGAAGAGGACCAGGTTTGTCGACAATTATTGTTGCCAGATCTTCAGTTATAGTGGCAATGTTCATGAGATAATCAATGATGGTAGAATCCCCTTTTTCGAGTGATGTGAAGTTGAAGACGAAAAAGAGAATTTTGAGTTGTAGTTTGTTAAAGAAAGTGAGTTTCAAGGGCTGTCTAGAGACTTCAGTAGTATCACAACCGAGAGTAAGAGATGCCACGGTGGAGGTAAGTGTTGCAGTGAGACAACAGTAGACTAATTTGTCCTATTTTTGCCATTCCAAAAATTCTGCTGAAGGGGACAAGGTGTCAATAGTTGATGCATGGTGCTT
Organism: Erythroxylum kunthianum; assembly: GCA_024582655.2. NCBI lineage: Eukaryota > Viridiplantae > Streptophyta > Magnoliopsida > Malpighiales > Erythroxylaceae > Erythroxylum > Erythroxylum kunthianum. The sequence continues at coordinate 2,594,673 of JANIMX020000119.1, read as the reverse complement.
ATATGGTGGAGTGATGGATCCGTCGATATATCCAATTAAGTCACAAGTAAGTAGTATTACTTTGACTTGATTTTTCCAGATGAGGTAGTTGTTGTTGTTGAGAGTTGTGGTGATAAAATTGGTGAAGTTGGTAATGGGTAGTGAGGGGTTGGTTGTAACACTCACATACCC
>JANIMX020000119.1:1986484-2007001 GCA_024582655.2 Erythroxylum kunthianum | reverse complement strand
AGGTTAGGAAGTTGGGATTGGGAAAGAAAATACCCTGGGTGGAGAGGGATGGGGACATAGGCCCAAGGGCTGCAATAGACCTTTATCATGATTTGTATATCATTCGAAAACTTGAAGTTAGCTCTTTTTAATTGCCAGAAATGGAAAGAGCAGGTAAAAGTTAGTAAGTACCGAAAATTTGGGGATTTGATACTTACAACTGTGGTACTGGTTAAGTTTTTAAAAATGAAAATAATGGCATAAAAACATAATTTCAAAAGGGTAAATAATAAATTTATAAATTAAAGTGAAAAGGTTTAAATTATAAGAAACAAATAATTTATTTAAAAATATGTAACTGAAAATTATTTTTTTTAGAAAGTAACTAAAAAACTATTATGTACACTAAGAAATAATAATTGCAAGTTTTGTTTACTTTTTTTTAATAAGGCATATGATATTTGAGCATGGAATAATAATGATTAAACATTTTAATGATCAATTTAGTTTTTATAGAAATTGATATCTTTCTTTGTTATAACAAAATTTGTCAAAGGGGGTGTGGTTATGGGTTGGTAGTGGGCACATGAGCCGTGGATCCCGCGACCAATTGATGCAGTTCTTTCGGCCATTTCCTTCCGCCAACTGCCCATAGCTTCTTGCACCACATAGTCTCTATTGAACCACCCACATGACACGAGCCCCTTTACCCGACCAAGACCAACGCCCGCATATATTCTGATAATTCGCAAAAAATTGATTGATTCCAATTTCAAAATTATATATTTAAACTTTGTTAAAACACATCGATTGCCTTAGTTCATGAAATTCTTGATAGAAGAACAAGAAAAGCTTATCCGGTAGAAGAAACAGTTTTGCGGATAAAAAGAAAAAAAAAAAGGAAGTGGGGTGGATATATTCTTCGCAATCCCATTCCCATGCACGAGATAGGAATTAGGAACTAGACTAGATACTTTCCAACTAATGGTGTTTGCAGATCTGTTAACCAGAAATGACAATGGAGACATAACTATTCCGCTGGGCGGACAATATGAATCTTAGGAACATGGTGTCCAAGCCATGAATAATTGCAATCATTCTGTCTCAACCCAAATAATTGTACAAAATCTAGTCATATGATTACATGATTGGTTGCTTACTACTCACTACTTTTGCATTATATATATGTATATATATAGAACGAAATTCTGAGTCTCTACCAAAAACAAGAGACGAACTTCACCCCATAATTGTAAGTTAACTTAGAATGAAACAAGTAAGGGGATTTAATTTATGTATTCAAGATGATAAACACCAAAAAAAATTCCAAAAACTCCAGCTCTTTCTCCCTGCATAGAGGACAATGTCAACATGCTAGTTTTTGGGTGGATACATTACATTATTCCGCCGCCAGTCACCAAGCTCCGTGTTGTTTTTCTTTCCCCTTCCCAAACAGTAGGAGAAATGGTCAGCCCAAATTTCATGGGCCGGTTCACTATTCTGACATAGGTGCAAAAGACAAGACAAATCCAGTTGGGGGAGAACCATTACCAGGATGTTTCTTGTGCTGCTACTCAGCTTTTAGGCCATAGCTGGAAAATGGCAATCAAAAGAACAATGCATTTGATTTGAGAGACAAAAATACAAAAAAAAAGAGAGGAAATAACAGAGCCAATAGCTGATACCCAATCCTGTAATTCCTGTTTTCTTCTACAACAAGGAAACAAAGTAGGTTGCTTGTGCATACCAATACCAATTCAAGCCAAAATCTAGGAAACACCATAGCAGCCCAGTGGTTGGCGTACCAATCTCTTAAAAACTTATTGCTAGGCGTTTGAAAATAAATATCTCAATAATCATAAACAGAGAGAGTATACTATAAAGTTGATGACTATCAGAGCTGACCTGTCAGCACAGACAATCTCATCCAGATAGCCAATCACCTAAAACACCTAATCTAGAATTGTGGACTCAAGCTCACACAATAGGAACCCTCATTTTCATAAGTAGTAAAATATAATAAAAAGTCAAATCTAAAACACAGTAGAATAGAATCAGCCAAGCCAATTTCAATACACGCAGAGCAGAGTCTGGTCTTCACCTAACCCTAACGAGGAAGAGAGAGAGAGTAAAAGTAAAAAGAAACAAAGGGAAGGATCAAGTCGTTGGTTGTGCTTGAAATAAAAATTCCGCGTTTAGACTCCTTTTATTGTTCTCTAAACTCCTCCGATCTCAGGTAAAGTCAACAAGCGCCCAGAGGAGGCTTTTACTCTAATCGTCACACTCCCTTATCCTCCCCTTGGCTGGCTTTTCGACCCAGATCTCTCGCCCACACTCGCCACTCTCTATCAGTGAGTTGCTCACTTCATTTCGTTTCTCATCGATCAACTGAATTTCGGCGCTTTGCCTTAATTTTGGTTTGTATTATATGCTTCCCAATTAGTCAACGGCGTTTGATTTTGTTTTGCTCTGTCTCTTTGATCCAATCGGAAAACTGTACTTGATGCAGTGGGTGTTACGGACGGTTATTACTTTTGTTAATTCCATTTGATTTTTGTTGCGTATTTCTCTTCGTGATGTTTCTGTTTGGATAAGGAGTTCCGATGAAGCTTTTATGCTTCTCTTTGTTCTTTTCCCCATCTTTTTCGCCTTCTGAACATGATTTGTTGTTGAAATTATAGAAAGAGAGAACGAGTACGAATTATGAGATTATTTAGTACCCTGATCATGGACAAGTGTGCTTGTGAAAATTGCATTCCTTTGTTGGAGATAATTTGAACTAGGTTTCGTTTTGTGCTTGTTTAAGCAGAGAGGGGAATTTTCAAGGGTTTGATTGAATCATGAGCTGCTTCAGCTGCTGTGCAGAGGATGAGATCCATAAAACTGCTGACAGTGGAGGTCCCTACCCTGTTAAGAACGCCGCAGGTATTATTTTTGTTTCCGTTTGAGATGTTATGGATATCATCTTGTCATCTTTTTGATTGGTGCATTTCTTGTGTTTTCTAGTTAACTACTAGTTTAACCAAGTTGTGTTCCTACTAGCAGGTAATGTTGGAGGTTTCCGTGGGTCAGAAGCTGTACCAAAGGGTGCTCCTGTCAAAATCCAGCCCATCGAAGTCCCTCCAATAACCTTGGATGAACTAAAGGATGTTACTGACAACTTTGGGACAAATGCCTTGATTGGTGAGGGCTCGTATGGAAGAGTGTATTATGGGGTTCTTAAGAATGGTCAGGCTGCTGCCGTCAAGAAACTAGATGCCAGCAAACAACCTGATGATGAATTTCTAGCCCAGGTTTGTTGAGAACTGAAATTTGCTCCTTTTCTATTAGAATATTCTTATTTTCTTCCAAATGTGTAATATTTGTCCAATTTTTTCAGGTTTCTAGGGTGTCGAGGCTGAAGCATGAAAATTTTGTACAGTTGTTGGGCTATTGTGTTGATGGTGGATCTCGTATACTTGCCTATGAGTTTGCATCTAATGGATCTCTTCACGATATTCTTCATGGTACCCCCAATCATGCTTCATTACTTTAAGTACACAGGGATATGGGCTTACAAATGTACCTATTTACTGTTGAAGAGGGATATTGGGATGCCTGCTTGTCTAGTGAAAGAAGATCATCGATCTTCTGGCCATGCAAACTTTTGTTATTCGTACATGATTACATTTTGTAGCTTCCAGATAATTTATTCCTTATAGATGTTGAGAACTGAGAAGGCAGATTTATGATACTAGCTCAAGAGAGTGAAAACTTGGTTGCAATGTTGAGAAATCTCTGCCTTATTTTGTTGAAATCTTGTTAATGCAGGGCGGAAAGGTGTTAAAGGAGCACAACCTGGTCCTGTTCTTTCATGGCAACAGCGTGTAAAAATTGCTGTTGGGGCTGCAAAAGGTCTTGAGTACTTGCATGAAAAGGCTGATCCTCATGTCATTCATCGTGACATTAAGTCCAGCAATGTGCTGATTTTTGATGATGATGTTGCAAAGATTGCTGATTTTGATTTGTCAAATCAAGCTCCTGATATGGCTGCACGCCTCCATTCCACTCGTGTTTTGGGAACTTTCGGTTACCATGCACCTGAGTAAGCTATTTGTCGTGAGGATTTCTCCGTTTACATTCATTATTCTTCTGTCACTTTAAAAATATACAGTTATGAGGAAGCAAAGGGACTCGGTACACAAAAAATCATCCTTTTGAGATTTTCATTTGATGCATTAGTTCTGTGTTTTGACTATGTTCATGAAAACTGAATGATACTTGAAAGATTTTGGGTAAGAAGGGTAATTTGATTTCTCCATCATTATACTAAACTTAAGGTAGTAAAATTGTAGATTTAGAATTTCTTTTTCCTTATTTCCCTTTTGGTCAAGTGTAAGTTACTGGATATTCCTTAATTTATATCTTGATGTGTGAACACCTTGAATGCTACTTAACAGATAAAACTGTTTTCTTTATATTGTTGGGGCAGATATGCAATGACTGGACAATTGAATGCCAAGAGTGATGTCTATAGTTTTGGTGTTGTCCTTCTCGAGCTTCTGACTGGGAGGAAACCAGTTGATCACACATTACCTCGTGGACAGCAGAGTCTGGTGACATGGGTACTAATCTGCTTATTTTCTCAATCAATTGCTAATACTTTGTGATAAAAGCTCTTGAAAAGGGAAAAAGCTTCCTCCTTTCTTTTCGATTACTGAATCTTGTAATGTATAGGCTACACCAAAACTGAGTGAAGACAAGGTTAGACAATGTATTGATGCAAGACTACAAGGAGAATACCCGCCTAAGGCAGTTGCAAAGGTTCGTCAACATTTCAAGCTTTGTGCTAATAAAATCATCCAAATGATATTTTCTTTATTGAAAAACTAGCACATGTATTATTTGTGTCCAACTATATCCACTTACATTTGCATGGGATTAAGTTCTCAGCTTCATTCACCAAACTAATGTCTAAACCTGTGCAGCTGTGTGTTTGAAGTAATCACTCCCCATTGGGAGGAATCGTGAAGTAAAAATTGTAGATAGGAGGTGTTATTCGTTCTCTGAATCCTATATTCGTCTTCTATTACAGATGGCTGCGGTTGCTGCCTTGTGTGTTCAATATGAAGCTGATTTCCGGCCAAACATGAGCATTGTGGTCAAAGCCCTCCAGCCTTTGTTAAATGCCCGGCCTGGACCTGCTGGTGATACACCAAGCTCTTGATTATCGCTGGATCTGTTGGTGAATCGTAAAGGTCCTAGATTATAGCCTTTTCTCCCTATCCCCCGCCCTCTTCCTGCAATGTGGGCACAATTGGACACCTTTGCAAGCACTAGGAAGGGTTGTAAGAAGGTTGTGGTAAATTATTTGGACTAGTTCCGGGGTTCTTCCATCATTTGCTATGGATTGATGTGTTCATAATGTGTGAGCCTATAAATCGCACCATACAGTTTTACCCTCTCTTTTTCTTTTTCTGGCTTAATTGCTTCTGCTTCTACCGTAATTATTTACCAGATTCTGGACTGATTCTATTCTATCTGTAACAAGCTTAGATGTAAGTAGAGGTGAATGGGTTCATATTGTCAGAAATTTTCTCAGTTCCATGAAATCTTGGGATTTTCTTGATTCTGGTCTATCTGGACTTAAATTTTGTGAATTATGATATTATCTACTTTGATGGTATAGAATTGGTACAGCAAATCAGTTACCTTGACAACAAATGAACACTCATATCCGGAATACAAATCTATGCTTAATATTCCTGTTGAAAGTGGGTCAATTATAAGGTGCATATTCAATCTTACACTGAGTACATAGGAAAAAAAAAACACTTGAATTTATCATCTATGAAGTCTACAGTACTGTACTTGGTTCATGAATGATATATTTGTTTATCATCTATGTTGAATGAAAGTGGGTCAAGTATAAGACCATGTTGGCTAACTCAATCAACAACCAGAAAATTTCAAGCTTTCAATTTCTGTTCACCTTGGAAAACTGCTCTTGCATTACTAAACAAATCGTTGTGTTTAATATCATTAGAAATATATTTCAAAACTATAAAAAAAATTATACAATTATGAGTTGTTCTACAAATTTTGAAACAAAAGGAAAAAGAAAACTAAATACAGGCTTCAGATTACTATTCCAGATCTTAATTCTGGTAAGGTTGAGTCAATCAAGGCTTCCACCTCCAATGGATTGAAGCACACAGTAATGTAAACCAATCAATTCTCATCCCATCTCATCGTATCAAGGAAGAAAAGGGTTGTGCGAAGGATTCGACTCTTTCTGTTGTTTGTAAGCCCTGAAAAGCAGAAATTAAAAGAACTAAAGTGTTTTTATGTTCAAAGCTTCAAACAGAGAACAGATGATGATCTAAGAGGATTGGAGTGAGTTTATTGGAAAGTTTTACCGACCTAGTGGCACTAGAAGCCCCAAACCCAACAGTCCCCAGTATTATGAAAAGGAAAGGGATGCCAATGAAGGTAGGATTACTTCTTCCCTTGTTTCCTCTAGGAACACCAGTCCTCACAACTCGACTATATACACCTAATCATGAGAAATACCAGCAACATTTAAAGAAGATAGCTCAGAAGAAGTAATAAGAAAACGAGATGCAAGTAATATAGTTACCTGAAGCTGAACCTTCACCCACTACACCTGCAATGGAAAACATATCAAATTCAACAAATCAAGTTGGAGTCTTTAATGGTCTAGAACGGCTCATACAATCAACCATTATGCAAACAGTGTGACTCCCACTCAAATCATGGTTTGCAAACTCATCCAAATTACCACCTTTCTAGATGGACAACTTGTAGCTCATGAACTCAGACACGTATATCAGTATATGTGCTCAAGATTTGGGGAAGTAGCCCCATGTTTTGGCAATCACTTTCTAATATTTAATTCTGCTTCTAACAAGTTCAGTTAGTAGCATATATTCTCAACATAAGCAATGTGATGACTTTTTCTAAGATACCTCCTCTTCTGTTACATACTTATAACGTAATGAAGTCTGGCTTTCAAAAGATTCAAGAAGATATTCCAATCTCGATTTCTTTAAAGATGGTTCACCAACATAACCACTACTACCAGGAGGTTTGCCCCTGAATTTGTGATCTTGTTATCTCAAATTTTATTCTCAATCATATGCAAATCCTTACTTTCACTTGCAGCAACCCAACCTCCTGCCATTCTCTTCATCCTCATTATATGAGAGCATGTAGAAAAGAGATACCTCTTTGAGATCAGGCTTGCAGTTCATCGATCTGTTTGCTGCCACTTTGCATTCTCCTTGATTTTAAGATATACTCCCTCAGGAGCCTTATCACACTAAGCAACTTCCCCAAGGATCCTCGCTTAGATGTTGTTAAACCTTGTTTATATGCCCACTAATTGTCTTCTGCAGTAACTTACCCAAAAAACCAATCCGTATTACAGTAGTTACATATTACCTCTTTTTTAGTATACATCTTGAGCAATACAAACCAGGGTCCACAATTCCTAATGATTGAGGAGTCATTAATCACTTCCCTGCTCTTCTGTTAATAAGCTGCCAGGAGTATGACCCTGTCAGCATAACTGTTTGAGTGGAAAGCTAAAGAAGCTTCTTCATATTCAGTTTGCCTTCATCTTTTACTAGAATGACATCCTTCAGGTTCTTTCTCATATTGAAACATATCTCCTGGGGACACTTATCAAAATGAGTAACTTCACCAAACACTCTAGCTTCCCTAACTGTCCCACCACTGCCAATTTTGGCAAAACAATTTCATTTGGCCTTCTGTCCCTTTCACCTTGAGCAATTCCAAGCTCCCATCCATGATCGACATATCTTTACGATCAAAGAGGAGCCATCTTTTCAATTGTTTGGCATTCAACACGACTGCAGCAACTTTATAGGCCATGGCTGTCATTTTGCCAGATATGTTAACATCAATAAAGATTTATATGCAGTGGATACATCTAAAAGCAGCCTGACAGTATATTATGGAGCAAGATAATAAGGCCAATAAAGTGCACCAGACACGAGGACGACACAACCCTAATTACGTAGTGTACCAAACACAAGGATGAAACTAATTACATAATTTACCAAACAACCCTAATTGCAATATATCATACAGCAATATAACAAGGCCAATAATGTGCACCGGACACGAGGAGGAAACAACCCTAATACATAGTTTACCTTTTTGACACAACAAAACCTCTCCAAGTCATATCAATATTGCAATATTGAACTATGGGGCATCACATAATTGACACATCTACATCTAAAACTAAAAAGTCCCAAAGTCAAAAGCATTCGGATGTTAGTCCAAAACTGCAAGTTCATCTAATTGGCTAAGGTAGACCATTTGTGAGCTTGCAAACCATGATCGTTGTTTAAGGCACACCCTTTATCTAATGTAGAAAGGAGAATCACCTGGAAGCAGGAAACTGTAAGCTTCTGAAACCTGTAGATGAGTGCACCATTAGATCAGGCAAATTGGGTGTCAAGAAAACATTAACTTTATCCTGATGTGATGAGTGGATTCTTTGAAGCCAGTGTCATAAAGGAGTACATGTAGAATCAAATTTATCAAACTCTATTACCAGTTATTACATGATATAGAGAAATAAAGAATAAAAAAAGAAATGGATGAAGCTTACCAGCTTGAAGTGTGACTCGGCACGAGCCTTTTCATGGGTAGGAAAGAGATCAGGATGACATTCCCATACCTTCTTTTTATAAGCAGCTTTAACCTGCAACACCCATTTGAATTTAGTGACAGAAGAAGAAAACGAGAGAAAGGCTAGATTTTATACAAACAACATCTATGGCGAGTAGCTTTAATCAACTGAATAAACCAGATGATCTAGAAAGAAAGGGAGAACAAGAAGAGTTCAAAAGCCAATTCAACCAATGAACTTGAGTACAATAAAGATGAGGTCGTGAATAAAAATACTTGATCATTGACACATGGCATGACCCTGGAGCTAGCAGCAGTTAGCCTAGAGAGAAAAATAGTGGATAGGATACAACAGCATAGCATGGGTAAGAAAAGATGAAACTTGAGAAAGAAAAGAAAGAGAGACAAAAAGTTAGATGGGTTTGCGAATAAAATAAGGGAAAGGGTGATTACATACATACCTGAGAAGTGCTGGGGTGGGAATCGGGAGGGAAGCCTAGCAACACCCTCGCCTCATAGCCCTGCATCTCCTTCAAATTTCTCCTCAATTGTGCCTTATACTTTCGTCCTCCTCTTCTAATAATATAAATGAGAAAAGAAGAACAAAAGTTTGTTTACCGAATGTTTTTTTGTACTTACCTTGACACTCAGAAAACAATTCAATCCCTATACCAGAAAATTTACTGCAACTCACTTCCCGTTGTTGCTCTTCTTTCCTTACCTGAACTCAAAAGTACTTTCTAATGTTACTAAATTACAATGTAGTACTGGTCATTTTTGTATGCATGAGTGCCATTAATAAAGCGTTGAACTCCTGCCACGTTCGTTGCTCTGCCACCGTTGATCTTGTCTTGCATACGATTAAATATGGATGCTCTCACACTGAATAATAGTGATTTTACGTTGTTCTTGGTCAGCACTATTTTCAGAGTGAGATTATGAAACGACGTTGTTTTACTATCAGGTAAGGGACATTGTGAATCCAGTGCCCGCTGAAGTTGAAGTGCTGAACTGCAAATCGGAAGCCAAAAGCAAGAATATAGGCGGCGCTGCCTCCTGTCTCCGTTACCAGACTCTGCCTTAACTGACCACTATGAGTAGAAATGGAGGAGGTTTCAAATGGGGTCTCAGTGTTATGTTGCGTTCTTTAAACAACCAACTTCAATCTGCCTCTGCAGTTTCGCATCCAACTCCTATTAAAGCAACCACCTTTCTCCAATCCCACATCGCGGATTATGCTTCTATGTCCGTTTTGCGCTCCTATTCTACTGGTACCATGCTTCTGTTTATGTAATTGTTCCAAAATTTTGTAAAGTCGTAAAATTTAATCACGTCCTAATATGTTTGTTCTGGTACTGTTTTCTGTGTTAATGCTAGAGTTGCAGTCAGGGTTATCACCTGACCTTATCAGGATCATGGAAGGAAGGTTATCGGCTATTGAGCACAGAAGTGCTTGCCTCGAGAATTTCTTAAACAAGGTCATTTGGGTTATTCTGATTGATCCCTCATTTTTTTTCTTTGTTTCTTGCGTATTCTGTTTTTAAAGTTGTTTCTTCAACTTCTTTTCATATAAGAGTATTAAGTAATGTCGCATATTCTGGTGTTGCTTAAAGCCAGAAGCCTCGCCAGCTGAGTATTCAAAGGCTAACAAAGAGCTCAGCAAGCTACGTGACTCAATGGAACTTATAAGTGAGCTGAGGACGAAGCAGAAGGTACTTTGTTGATTGCATCTCCTTTTCATTGGAAATGTAGTTGACAACTTATTTGATTCATAAGGGTATGTCATCCTTTAAATGCTCGTTAAAGTTTTTCTCATCTCACTATGTAGGAGATTGATGGTTTGAAGTCACTAATGGTTGAATGTACCGAAGACAAAGACATGTTTGATATGGCAAATGAGGAACTGAGTCAGGCTACTGAAGAAGAGAAAGGACTTAAGCATTTGCTTCTCAAGTCTTTGCTTCCAAAAGATGATGCTGATGAGAGGGACTGCATTCTGGAAGTGAGAGCAGGTAAATAACCTTGGAGATTAGTATCAAAAGTGGAGGTCCATTTTCTACATATCCTCTTGTTTCTATTATCAGTATTCCTTTTCTTGTTCCTTTTTAATTTGATTTTTACTGTTCTTAATTTGACAAAGTTTTGGATCAGGAACCGGAGGGGAAGAAGCTTCTCTGTTTGCAATAGACGTATTCAAAATGTAAGATTCTGAACACTTTTAGCTGCATCGCCATACATGGATTATATTTCGAGAGTCCTATTTTGAAAAAGGTTATACTGTATAAACTATAACAGGTATGAGAGATATTCACAGAAGAAAGGTTGGAAATTTGAAGTGGTTGAAATTACAGAGTCTGATCTGAGGGGATACAAGGTTTACTTTCATTGTTTGTTAAATACTATTTTGCTAGTTTCTTTTGTGCCATCTCTTAAACTGTTGTTTCTGATTGTTCATCACTGACAATAGATTATATTTGAAGCCCTAGAATTTGATGTGGAGCTAATTTTTGTGATTGTTTTCTTGTTCCTAAACTTTTTGATCTCCCGTTCAGGAAGCTAGTGCGGCAATTTCAGGGGTTGCTGTTTTTGGGAAACTTAAATTTGAGAGTGGAATTCACAGAGTGCAGGTTTTTTTTCTGCTCATTATCTCAAGCATGCGTCACTTGTGGAAGATATAGCTATTTAAAATCATTATATTATTCTTGTGGCAGCGAATTCCCGTCACTGAGAAGTGTGGCCGTATCCATACTAGTGCAGTCTCCGTTGCTATTCTTCCCCAAGCTGATGAGGTGTTAGTCATTAAATTCTAAAGTCATTAGATACATCATTTGGAATATTTGAATTAATATTTTTGGGCATTTTGTTTATGTTCAAGAGTTATCTTTGGAAGAGGCTCTAAATTTAATCATGAGAGTTTATTCTCTGCTATGAAATTGTGACATGCTAAGATTCACAAAAAGTCCAATTACGACAACAAATAATGGGCATGAAGAGCCATTTTCCTTGCAGTGACACAGTTTATTTGGAGCTTCTGCAGGTAGATGTTCAATTGAGGAATGAAGATTTGAGAATTGACACATATAGATCTGGTGGTTCAGGTGGTCAGCATGCAAATACTACTAATAGTGCTGTTCGAATAACACATCTCCCAACTGGGATAACAGTATCCATACAAGATGAACGATCACAGCATATGGTAAATTTACAATAGTTTCTGTCATTCTGCTTTCCAAGTGCTTTGTACCTTTAGATTAGAATTGTCCTTTGAATTTTCAAATATCTCGCTTGCTATACAGAAGGATTGTGAAGTGGTAGTAAAAGTCTTAATCGATTTTAACAGTACTTTTTGTCGTAACTAGCTATAAATGATGTAACAGCAGATTATAAGGGGGTGTTGTTGAAGCACTGTGATGTACAAAAGCTGGATAACTTTGGCCACATTACTCATGTATTGTTGGATATTGCATCTGACCTGCACGCAGGGTTGCATTTCTTTTCTTAAACTGATGTAGGACAGGCATGTCAATCGAAAACTATAAGATATAAAAATATTTGACAACGAGGCAGCTTGATAAAAGATAAGAATGTATTAAAAAAATGATTTTTTTTTCTGGTTGTAGCGATGTGGTTTACATACCACAGTGACTTAATTGTTCATTATCACTTTGCTTGATGTTGTTATGGGAAAATGAGCAATATGACAGCCATATGATGATTAATTCACTTGTGCTACTTTTTCTTCTGATTGTTTTAGAACAAGGCAAAAGCCCTGAAAGTGCTATGTGCAAGGCTATACGAAATTGAAAGGTTAAGACTACAAATGAGTCGATCAAAACTTCGGTCAGAGCAGGTAAAACAATGTTTAAGATAACTTGTGTCAAAGTCAAGAACTACCTTGCTGTCTTTATTCTCAGAATGACTCAAGTAACTTGTCATTTTAATAGATTGGTAGTGGAGACAGATCTGAACGCATCAGAACATACAACTTTCCTCAAGGTCGTGTAACCGATCATCGTATTGGTATAACTCATCATGCAATAGATCACATGATGCAAGGAGAGGGCCTCGACGCATTCATTGATGCTCTTCTTCTGCAACAAGAAATGGATGCAATTGCATCATTCAGTACCCTCGACTGAACTTGGCTAATTTTCATACTACTCCTGGCCTGTTTTGAGTGCCTAGCAGTTGTAGATGTTTTACTTATTACTGCCGTTCTTTGACAAAAAACCTGATATAAGCTGTCATGTTTTACTTGCCGTACACCTTGTAGGCTTCTGAAATCTATTCCAGATTGCAATGTTAAACCCAATAAACAGCTTGTTTGACAGAAATGTTATTGTACCTTGAGGTCTTTGTAACAGAAGTTTTGTAAAATTGATATGCAACAGAATCTGAGATGTACAGGCAATAGATTGGAGTTTGACCCCACACCCTCTCCTAATCAAAAAGTATGTGGGTGACCCCCCGCACTTAATTGGATAACCAAAGTCATGATTTTACTCAGACCCCAACCAGTACAAAGAAAGCTAAATGTCTAATCATGAAGGAAAATAAGCCGGAGGATTAGATGTGATCATTGCACAAATAACATTTTAAAAACAAAACATTTCCTCTATCTTTCTTTTACTAACCAAGAATAGAATACCATATTTTTCTTGTGCGAAATGCATAATTTTTAAATATATGATTTTAAATAATCATTTCAAATATTTATAACGTCGAAATATGGTTTCTATTACATAAAAAAACGATGAAGATCTTGCAAGGCCATAGGCAATGCCTGAAGATGTAATGCAAATCCTGGGGGTCCAGTATTGTCCGGACTGAAGGAGACAGGTGAACGCTTACCTTGGACACAAGATGGATGAAAAAGCGGATTTGGCTAAGTTTCTGTCAACATAAGATAATACAAATAGAGAAAAAGATGAAAGCTTTTACCAGTTTCCTTTATTTGAGCATTTTGGTTCTACAAAAATTGCACCCAAGTCCTCTTCAAATATAAAAGGTCTACGAAAGTGACCAGTCGCGAAATGGGATTGCTTGGAAATCGTAAAAAAATCATGTATTGGGTAATCCTACCCGCAAAAGTCTCTTTCTTTACTTGCAAGGTAGAAGTTTGGAAAATGTGAAAGAAATAGAAATGTGGTGATTGGCTTGGGGATGAAATCTGTCGGTTCTTTTCCACTATTGGTTAAAGGAATTAAAAGATGTATTAAACAAAAGTTTACATTTGACGCCAGTAGTTCCGGATCTAACAACAATTGGAATCCAATGCAAGACTTGGAAACAATGAGATTCTGGGTCTTTTAAGAGCTGCAACATAAGGTTAATGAAGTGTTTAAGTTTTGTCTCCATCTGATTATTGGTTTCCGTATTTGGAATTGGACCTCAAGGTAAAGAGAGTTATATTGTAAGTTTCTATCTTGGGTTTATCAGTTGCTTACGCCTATAGATCTAAACTAAACAACGCCAATTGTCTCTGACACAGCCGCAGGCCGTCTCTCAGAAAGCAAACAAAAAGAGAAGATTTTTGCAGTTCATTAACACACATATCTGACACACTCCCCAAAACTCAGGGGTGTTAGAATCTAGTCAAGGGAATCAAACAAACTGGAGGACGAGATTCTCACACTTGTTCGATGAATATTATAATCTAAATGACCAACTGGGTCACCCTTATTTCCTCCAAAAAGAGTCGTAAGAAAAGTGTTCAAGACTAAAGTAAAGGATTGTTTCCCAGTTTGGTCATTGTTCTTGTTGACATGGATGATTTTGGTGAAGGGTCTTATGGTTGGAGCTGGGAAGAGAACAAGCAGTTTGAGATGGCTCTTGCTGTGGTTGATGAAGACGACCCGGATCGATGGGGGGTCGTTGCAAGCATGGTTGGAGGCAACAAGAGTGCAGAGGATGTTAGAAAACATTATGTAATTCTTTTGGAGGATTTGCAACGTATTGAGTCTGGCAAATTGGACCATGCACTTGTTGGAGAAGAAGCTCAGAGTCTTCTGCAACTGGACTGTGCACATCCCTGTTTTTGGACCGATGAAGATCACAAGTATGTGCTAATTTCTCTGGATACGAAATGGAAAGCTTAGTATATCTTCTTATTAGTTTGATTTGATTTCTCTTGTCGTTTGTCTCCCCTGTCCTGTCATGTTTCCATGAACATTTGTGGTTATTATTGGATCATTCCTGCCTAAAGAATGCCACAAAATTGTAATTCGATTTGTCCCAAGATATCTTTGTCTTTTATGGCCAATACTAGGCCCGAGGAAGAAACGGTAACAAGTTTAATGTGTTGCGCATTAACCTAATTTTATCTTACTATATGTTGGTTCAAAATTCAACTGTTTGGTAGTTTGTATGAATTATCTAGGATCATTACCCGAATCCATTGTTAATTTATGTAATTGACAGATAATGACCAAAAGAAAATTTTCCATTTCAAAGCTTTCATCCTGGCAGCATTGTCCTCTGTCTGGTTCTTAGGAGATTTGGGTTCTAAAGCTCTACAGCTTTCAGTTTAGTCTATTTTGTTATTTGTCAAGAAACTTGGATGCTCTTTATCTAACCCTGTGGATGCTAATTCAACCTCAAAGTCAGTTTCTTTCTGGTTTTCTACCGTAATTTATAGGGGTGATTACTTTCTTAGGTTTGGTTGATCTATCAACAGAGACCAAGTGCCCATATTCATGGATTGTTGCCCCTGTTCTTATAGTTTAATTTCAGAAGTCGCATTTCCTCTAGTCTCTTGGATAAAAGAGTTTTCTCATCCAAGAGTTCAAATTTCAGATGGTAATAACGGTTTCTCATCCACTAGAGTTCAAATTAGGAAGGAAAATCCTTGGCCTAAATGGACTCTGTTATACCAAAAAAGTAAAAGAGTAAGACATGCTTTTTTGCATTACACAGAGGTCTGAAGGTTATGTCTGAGGATATTGTAGGACATTAGCATTTCATTTTGATGTCTTGAGATGGATATTTCATGTCAATGGCGTCTTGCTTTGTTCATACTCTTGTTTGGCAATCACATTTAAATTCTGGATTGTTCGTTGATCCGGTGGAAACATAAATGCTCACAATCAGTTCTTTGATAAGAACTTCAATTGTAATAACAGGATGCTGTTACAAATGAACATGAGCTGATTGGTGGAGCCAATGGCAAGTCATCAAAGCAGAATTGTTCCCTGTTAAAGCTCCTACCAGGGAAAATGCCGATGATAGGGCCATCAAATCCAAGCTTTATCAGTAGCTCATGAAGGTAACTTTTTCCTTTGTAAAGTCGAAGTTGTCAAGTGAAATTCAGATATTTGTAACTTGTAAAGCACAAGTTTCCTCCTGCATCTGGTTCAGAATAAGGACTTGAATTTAGGATTGCCATTTTCTCCTCTTTGCTAATTCTTCATTTTGCTAATCTCAGATGTTGCTTGTTTGCTTCACAAATATAGGGTCTAGGAACATGATGCAATTTAGGATCATATCTTTAGTTCTTTAAAGGAAATTGATTCCCTTCAGGGACTTGAATAAGAGTGCTACAAAAGCAGATTCTTAGAGGTTGCTCAATAAGTACAAAGCTGCAACTAACGACTCTACGAGAGCCCCTTCATCGTTTAGCTTGCCAAATTTTAAGTATCTTACAATTGGTGAATTCTAATGGTTTTGGAAGAGTTGAAGCAGACAGATGAAATTTCATGCTGTTAATTCCGATAAGTCGTGATGCTTTTCCGTGGTGATGGGGGTGGTGGGGTCTTAAAAAAGCGACGAAACATTAACATTGGCAACTTTAATTAGTAAGTAGACAGTTGCGTGTAAATTGGGATAACACTACAGTGGACACACCACTTGTCCTTCCAGGGCCTTGATTACCACTAGCTATGGGAATCCCCTGTTCTATACCTTGACGCCACTCGAGTCACATCCATACAGAGTTTCAGATTAACCAAACATTAGTTGATGGTTTCGTGTTAAGAGACTCAAAACATCATGCTTGTTTTTTCTTTTAGGAAACTTGAATCTGAGTTGAAAGAAATGAGGACTCAGACAAATACCCCTTTCCATTTGAGTAGCAGAAGATCAAAATAACGGGTAAATAGCATTTTTCTCGATGCCATATAGCCTAATCGTGCTTTTCCAAATGCGTTTACATTTCAGTTCAGGACTGAGCTGCATAATCATCTGCTTCGTATAAGCAAATAGAATAGACCCAAAAAAGAAAACAACAGCAAATAATAGAATCTGTTTATCCATATCTGTATTGGGCTTTGGTATCACTTGTTTGGGCTCTGATATCATTTATGGGGACTCTAAACAAATAGCATTCACAAGACTTCTAAGATTACTCAACTAATAACAAATTACTAAAACTATAAAAATGATTGAAAAATTATAAATATAAAAATTTAACGTGGAAAATATTTTAGTATAAAGGTCAAAATTACGGGACAAATCGATAATAAAATTTACTACATTAAATGGCAGGATACAAATAATAAAGATTTCGAGCTCTCTCACTCAAGAACACCTCATAAGACAACTACAATTAATCTAATCTCTTTTAGCTTTTTTTCTAAACCTCTTTTAAAAGAATTATGCTAACCACCT
This sequence comes from Erythroxylum kunthianum, assembly GCA_024582655.2. Taxonomy (NCBI): domain Eukaryota; kingdom Viridiplantae; phylum Streptophyta; class Magnoliopsida; order Malpighiales; family Erythroxylaceae; genus Erythroxylum; species Erythroxylum kunthianum. The sequence continues at coordinate 1,989,754 of JANIMX020000119.1, read as the reverse complement.
CTAAAATTGAGTATCAATATATATATATATATATATACACACACACATACACACGTATACTAATACTACTCCTATACAAATTTTAGAAATCAAACTTTAATAAAACTTTAGCTTAACAAAGTTATTTGAACTCTAAAACATTTATGTTATTGAGTGTTTTTGTTTCATTTAATTGTTGTCTTCAAACTTATCTTTAAATCTTTAGAAGGATAAGATTTATAACATACACTCATTTTAATCTAATGAAACAGTTAAGACATCTAGAGTTTAGATTTAGTAGAATTAGTCAAGTGAACATCAATAAAAATGGGTTGGACTCACAACAATCTCCTCCTTCAACCCATTTTGGAGGAGAAATATACCACACACAAAAAACTTAAATGTCATCCTAACGAGCTTACTACAAAGCTCAAGCTTACTCCTAAGAACCATCTTCCTTAGCATGTCAATGCTAATTCTTGTACCACTTCTTTGGAGCTTGTTTGAGTCCATAAAATTTCTTTTTCAACTTCCACACCAAGCCTCTTTTCCTTTGACTTTGAGTGATTGAACTTCTTGAAGATTCTTTGGCTCCTCCTCGATAGTGACTACGAGATATTTTGAATTAGGAGATCTTGTCGAAGGCTTCTTCTCTCTAATTGACCTTTGAAGTTGTACATCTTTTAACACTTGAACGAGTTGCTCCCCTTGTTCATAATGCTTATGGTCCTCTTTTACATCATCCACAAGATGTATCTTATGTAACTCATCACCATCATATTGCCCCTGATCATTATCATCATGTACTAACTCATGTTCGCCTTCGTTACTTATAGGTTGATCAACGAAAGTTAGAACATGGGTAAAATTTGTAGTACAAAGCGATGAACTGTTGAATGCAAATAGAATATTAAGTCCCTACTTCTAACAACCTTTCGTTTTTTTTCATATTATAGAGCCTATAGGCAAACTCCTCATCAACATATCCAACGAACACACAAGTAGCAGTCTTTGAATCTAGTTTCAATATCTACTCTTTTAGCACGTGTTTTAAAGCCTTGCATTTGAATATCCTCATATAAGAATAGGTTAGATCCTTCCCTTTCCTCACTCTCTAAAAAATGTTAAGCTCTAAAGGGACTAAAGGAGTTTTGTTGATCACGTATACATCAATTTTGACCACTTCACCCAAAAAGACTTTGGTAGTTTTGACATTCAAAGCACACATCGAACCTTCTTCACAATGATTATATTCATCCTATTGGCAACACCATTATGTTGTGGGGTACTAGGTTCTGTCTTTTCATGTCTTAAGTCATATCTCGCACAATTCTCTTTATAATTCGTTGGAGGTATACTTGCTTTCATTGTCGGTTCAGAGACATTTCAACTTTCCTTTCGTCTTCTTTTCCACCATGGTAAAAAATCTTCAAAAGGTTTCTAGCACCTGAATTTTTGTTTTCAACATAAAAACTCAAGTCTTATGTGTAACATCATCAATAAACGTAACAAAGTACTTGTTACCATCCAAAGACTCTATCTCTATAGGACCACACACGTCAGAGTGCACCAGCTTTAATTTTATCTTCCTCGTATACTTCTTATGGAAAGACACTCAATGCCACTTTTCACACAAATATGGAGACACTCACTAATCACACCAATCAACGACACTTTATCATCTATGATTGATGTCATTACTTAGTGTTGTTATGGTCTTCATCCTTCTAATTGTCTTGCTTCTTCTGGTCTCTTTTCCAATTGTAGCAGAATTCTTTATATGACCAAATTTGGCGCAATAGTGATACATTTTAGTCTCCTTGCAACTCTCGACTTCAACTTGCTCTTCGACCTGCCTTGTCCTTTGGGACCTTTGCTTTTGCCTTTTCTTCTAGTTTCTACCATAGGATCCTATACGTTGTTGACACCAATTATTTCCTCTTAATCTCTTCAATAAACATGATCTCTTTTATCACATCCGAAGAAAGCACACCATTAGGAGAGGAGTTGCTGATAGTCTTAGCCAAAGTTTCCCAACTATCAGACAAAGAACTCAACATGAACAATGCTTGTAATTCATCATTAATGACAATCTTCATTGTAGTTAATTTGATGACGATCTCTTGAAAATTACTGAGATGCTTTGACACCAATTTTTCAGCCTTCAAATTTAGGTTTACAAGCCTTTTAATCAAGGAGGCATTGCTGTGAGTTGTCTTCCTGTCATGAAGACCCTCCAACTTCTTCCACACCTTAAAAACATCCACCTCTTGGGATACATGGATGAATATGTTGATATCAATCGACTGTCTAATAGTTCCCAAGGTCTTATGCTTCATCTTCTCCCACTCTTTATCTATCATCTTCTCCAGCTTAGACGATACATCATCTTTTATACTTCTGTCCACATCGATTGGATCTTAAAAATTCTTGCAATATAAGAGATCTTCCATCATTAGTCTCTATATCGAGTAGTTGGTCAGCGTAAACTTCAACAAAGAGTTATTGTTGCTCTACCTAAGGCTTTGATACCACTTGTTGGCCTTTGATACCACTTGTTAGGGCTCTAAACAATAACACTCACAATAACTTTGATATCACTTAACTAACAACAAACTATTCAAACAATAAAAATGATTGAAAAATAAAAAAGACATGATTTTAAAGTAGAAAACTATCTAGTGTAGAAGTAAACGCTATAGGACAAACTAATAACAAAACTCACTAAATAAAATAGCAAGATAAAAACGATAAAGCTTTTGAGCTTTCTCAGTTAAAAACACCTCATAAGATAGTTACACCTAATCTTGCTCTTTTAACATTCTTTAAAACACTCTCATACGACTTTTGCTAATATATATATATATACCAATATTATTTTTAATTTTTCAAAAATTAAAATTTCATAAAACTATAGTTATAAAAGTTATTTGAACTTTAAAACTCTTCAAATATTGAGTGTTTTTGTTTTATCCAACTACTACCTTTAAACTTATCTTTAAATATAACAAAGACTCATTTTAATCCAATGAAACAATTAAGACCTCTCTACTTTTATTGTAGAAGACAATTGAAGAAAATGAGGAAAATATAAACCATGAAGGGACAGGAGGTGACAAGTTTTTTTATATCGTTGCAAATTTTAAATTTAATAACTTGCTACTCCGCAAGAATACAGATCATATATTGCAGTATAGCAAGGTGTCGATCCCATAGGGAGTGACTAGTCAACTAAGTAATTCAAATTACGCTTTGTTTGAGGACTCGATTGAATGTCAATTAGAAAAGAAA
>JANIMX020000119.1:1764895-1777459 GCA_024582655.2 Erythroxylum kunthianum | reverse complement strand
AGTTCTTCACAAAACTTAGAGCACTATATGTTTATTTTCAGATTTCGCAAAAATCATTTTCTTTGGATTACTAGATCACAAGATATCTCTAAATAAACAGGCACTGGTCAACTGAAAAATTCAGAACCCAACTGATTTCGTCCACCCAATTAACTAAGCTCCAATCCATTCAAATCATCACTTATTTTCTAGGTTCATTTACCTTCAAGAGCTCATGACATCCCATTTTCACGAGGATACAGTTAAAAATCCGAACCCTAATACTCACAAAGCAAAAATATCAACATTCTTTCCATACAAAATTTCATACCTTAGACCAATGCTTCTTCCTTCACTATCAAGACTCTTTCCTTTGTTTTTCTTCTCTTTCTACACAAAAATAACCATTTACCATTCATCCATCATTTACACACACACTAATGGCAGAAATCTAACATGAAAAAAGGAGGAGAAGATGGAACCAAATCATCCAAAAGCTATAATCACTTACCTTCACTTTACTTTCACAACAATCTCTCAAAACTCTTCCTTCACCTTTTTCAATTCACCACTCACGTATCTCTCTCTTCTCTTAGCTTTGGTGAGCTTGAAATGGAAGAACACACAATTGGGTGTCTTTCAAACTCCCATTTACGATATCCCGCACCACACTCTCTCATTCTATCTTTTAGTCAATAAATGGAAATTAATGCCATCTCATGACTTGGCAACTTCTTATTGGCTATAATAAAGCCAATTGTACAAGTATACATGTAGTATAGTATGTATACGTATAAACAACTCATTTTTCTTTTTCCACTTGGCATTTTTACTAATCTAAATGTACATTTTAATTCATCAATTCTCCGATGAAATTTCGAATGCACTACTAAATTTTAAATCAAACAATATGCAAGGCATAAACATGTCATAATTCACATCATAACATTTTACAATTTTCATGCCCCAGAATAATTCAATTGAGTGCATATGCATTCTTTGTAATGTGAACAAGTTCATTTATCATGTGTGTATGTTCATACTATGCATCGAAATGACATGGAAGTTTATGAATTCCTAATGACTCACTAAGGTTCTAACTCGCACTATAGAAAACGGGTTATTACACATCCAACTTCTTTGCCTCATATTTAAGTCCTTCTATTGAAATATATATTTTAGACTTTTGTGATCTATGTAAATTTCACACATCTCGCCATACAGATAATGTCTTCAAATCTCTATGGAAAAAGATCACTATTTCTATTTGTTAATCATGAGTAGGGTAATTTTATTCATACCTTTTCAATTGCCTAGAAGCATAAGCAATTATCCTACCATTTTGCATTAACATGCAGCCTAGGCCAACTCTCAAAGCATCTTAGTACAATTGAAATCCTTGACCTTCAACTGGAAATGTCGGGATTAGATCTGTAGTTAATTGAAAGCTCTCTTCATAGACATTAGATCAAATGAACTGGGCATTCTTTTGTGTCAGATGTATCAATGGAGCTGCTATCGTGGAAAAGTCTTAGACAAAACTAAAATATTAGTCTGTTAATCCTAGAAAGCTTCGCACTTCTGTCAATTTCTTTAGTCTTTCCCAGTTTGTTACAGCTTCTACCTTCTTCGGATTCACTTGTATCCCCTCTCAAGATACCACGTATCTTAAGAATGTGACACTCTCAAGCCAAAATTCATACTTTTGAGAACTTGGCATACAACTAATGTTCTCAAAGTGTCTATAACACCACTCTCAAATGTTAAACCTGCTCCTTATCAATTTGCAAATACACTAAAATGCCTTTGATAAAGACAATCAAGAACCTATTTAAGAGTAATTTGAACAATTTATTCATTAAATCCTTGAAAGTTTCTGGAGCGTTGGTAAGACTAAATTATACTACTAGGAATTCATAATGGTTGTATCGAGTCTTGAAGGCAATTTTAGGTATATTCTCTCCTTTGATACTCAACTGTTGATATCCAAACCTTAGGTCGATCTTAGAAAAATACCTAGCACCCTGAATTTGATCAAACAAATCGTCGATTAGGGGTAATGAATACTTGTTATGAATGGTCACCTAATTAAATTACATGTAGTCAACACACAACTAAAGAGAACCATCTTTTTTTCTTTACAAGCAGTACTAACGCACCCTATAGTGATGTGCAAGGCTTGATGACCCTTTATCCAATAAATCCTACAATTGTTTTTTTTTTATTCTTTTAATTTTGTAGGTGCTATTCTATATTGATGTATAGAAATTAGACTTGTGTCAGGTACTAGATCAATGCAGAACTCAATATCTCTCTCTAAAGGTAGCCATGGTAACTCTTCAAGAAATACATCTTGAAACTTCTTAATTACTAGAACCCTTTGGAGGCTATTAATTTCTATAGAGGTATCCCTAACATAGGCCATTTGACACCCTTTTTTGAGCATCTTATTGGCCACTAAGCCAAAATTATGTTGGATGAGATGGTCCTCTTATCTCCCTCAAAAGTAAACTCCACCTTACCAGAATCTAAAACACCACTTTCTTCTCTCTACAATCCAAAGTGGTATAATGACTAAACAACCATTTCATCTCTAATATTACGTCAAAATCCATAACCGATAGCACTATAAGATTTGCTATCAGTATTCTACCATCAATCTCCATGGGACATGAGTAATAGATTAAATCGACCTATATGGCCTCATTAAGAGGTATGAATACGAAGAAAAAAAATCCATCCTATCTGGTATTGCTTTTAGTCTCATAATAAAGTTAGGCAATATAAAAGAATGGGTTACTCTGGGATCTATCAAAACTCTAGCTTTTAATCCAAAAATGAGAAGAATATCATATACCACTACATTCAAAGTTTATGCATCTTAGGGGTAGTGGTGGGGGTGAACACCCTGGCCTGATTACAACCTGTATGTTGAGAGCTAGGGGATTGTTCCTGATTAAGGCCTTTAAATCTACCTCCTGAATGCCTCCCTCTAAAACCTCACCCTTCTTGGGAACCAAATTATGGTACCCTTTGTGGCAGCTGAAATGGAGGCTACGCCACACTAGAAGAGGTCTATTGATATCCTATTGTTGAAAAGTTCCTGATCAGATGCCCATATTGGCCACATATGTAGCAACTTCCTGATGGTATGGAGCATAAGCCTTGGTGTGCCCTAAAATACTATTGGAAAATGAAGGATGTCAAGCATGAACTGCTACGTTCATAGCTTTGTCTGCTATTGCTACTACCTACTCCAGGCGCACCCAAATCCTCCTAAATGTCTACGGCCAGATCTCGCCTTACCATGTGCTCAAGCAGCTCTCTGTCGAGAGCTTCCACTCTAACTATACCCTAATAAAAACTTTAATTATTGTTGCTAAAAATTGGAAGGTCTGATTGAATGCCTCTCATTCTTCTCTCCAATAGATAAAGTACCATACTACATGAGGGTCCTTTCTAACTGCTTGACCATATCCACCAGAGTAGAGAACTTCTCCCCAGAACTCATAGTCATACTGATGAAAGGGAGTCCTAAACCAAATATATATTGGTTGTTCTTCCTCAGCTCATCTGAAACAATCTCCGAAGCATATTGACTTAATCAAATAAGGTCATTTGTATACTCATCCACCGTCTGATCTCCCCATTGTAAATTCAAAAACTTTGATCTAAGTGCCTATCAAGTTGCAAAGGAGAGGAAATAGTCCATAAACTTCTCTCTAAACTGCGACTAGGTCATTGCAACCATGTATGGTATGATATGGTCTCGATACCAATCCTTAGTCACTCCTTATAAAGACATCTCCACCAGACCCACTAATTAAAATTTAGGGGTGGAACCTCGAATATGCCATTGACAATAGAATATATGACCTCCTGCTCTGAGGCTATAGTTGGTGGTAGGGCTTGTTGTTGTTGTTGATGCATCATCATCATCAAATCTCAGAACATGACATTGTTAGCTTCTATTCATATTAAAAATGCTTGCATGTCAAATGTAGGTACCTCGGGAACTCCATGTGACACTTCTAGCTCTTCTATAGGTGCCTTTCGAGTCTTGATTGTCCTATGCCTATTATGCCTTCCAGCAAAGACAGCGTGGATAGGTGCCTCATCTTGCACCGAGGCCTCATTGTGGGCCTCTTAGTCAAGTATGATGAGAAATTGTGTACACTTGTTTATGCTAACAAAGAAAGCAAAGGAATGGTCAGTACCATCAATTAAAACATATGAGTATTTTGAGTAAGGAAGTTATTTTAAAGAGGAGATAAATTCCTAAGTGTCCACAGTAGCAAGCAAAACTACACCATGGGCCTTAAATCTTTTAACCTAGGCTTTGATACCAACTTTGTCACGACCCAAATGGGCAAGTGACTGGCATATGAAACCTGAAAGTCGAAGCCTTTAGATTATGCATAATCCTGACTACTTATGATAACATAGGCATGCGTAAGTACAAATGCAGTGAAGTATAATAATGTTAGCGTGCATTGGAAGAATTTTTTTTAACATACTAAATTATATTACTGCAAAAGCTAAAGTTCAAGTACAAGTGAATATAAACGAAAAGCATATATAAAAGTAGGTATATTGCAATTGATGCCCCTCAGAGTCACTGTTGCAAAGTTGGTAGTAGCTGACCTGAAAAAAAAAAGAGTTGAGTGGGAGTCAAACATCACTAAGTAAGTTCATATCGCCCCACGACACTTAATGATATGCTCACACAATATATCATTTATATTAGTATAAACACACATATATAATGCATGATAAATCATATGCAGTACACAATAAATCCCAAGGAAGGAATATATGTAGGACCCTAATCTATAAGGTTACATCCTTATGATGCTACACCTAGATTGGCTACAAAGAGCTAAGCATCACCAACAACCTAGCCATACCTCTATACTCATATAGTCGTAAGGTTCTTTTAGTCCAAAGGGGTTGTGGGGAGCCAAATATCACTAACAAACTAGCCCTCGATACATTTAAAGTCGTGATCACATTGACATTACACATATCAAACAAAGGATAGGGGCATCTATCCTAACTTAACATTTCATCAATCATATCAGTCTACAACAATACTCGATAGAGAGAATGGATTCGGTATCAATAGATAGATATAAACTTACCTGATTGATGTACTTGTTAGTTTGAACCTTGCGATATTGGTCTCACTACTAATATACCTATAACAATCTAAGACTCATTAGGTTTGCTAGGATGGTTTAATTATACAATTCAACCTTAGATCCTATTATCACCTAAACCTTTTGAGATTTTTAATTCACAAACTATTAGGAATTTTGTTATGGTTCTTAAATAAAAAAATGATTAGCATAATTTATAGAATTTTTCAAAATTCTCTGAAATAAAAGTTAGCAAAAGGTCCTGAAATAGTATTTGTGGTGATTAGAATATTCCTTCAGTGTTCGAAAAAAAATTCAGTTTCAGAATTCATTGATTTTTATGTCAAATAAAAGCTCTTGATGAGTATATCTCTTTTATAACTGCAAGAAACTCATACTCTTAACAAATCTCAACGAATTAAAGAAAAATTATTTCGACTCAATCAATAGTTTTTGTCAAACGATGTTGTTTCACTTAGTGTAAAACATCCTCGTTTCATATAAAAATGAAACATCTTATTAGGCTAGGTTAGGCTAAGTTCGGATGCCCAATATTTAGACCAGCTTGAAATTAAAAAAAAAAACAAAAATAAAGCTCAAGCCCAATTCAAAACTCAATCAAACTGGACTAAGCTCATTGACTTTAGGCCGAGCTCAATCTTACATGTCATTCCTAATTCTGACATCTGATTACTACTTATGTTTTCTTTTTTATTTATATATAGCTAACACTTATCATCCGCATTTATAAACTATTTAGTTTCTCATCCAATGATATTGAGTCTTGACTAGAAGTTCAGGTAATAAAGATTAGAGGTGGATTAAATGGTTGTCTAACAGCTCTGCAACTTTTACTTTTTCACATCATTTACCTCGAGTAATGCCCAAGAGAACTTATAGAATAATCATATGATGTGGGTGACATTAGAAGCAGCATGAATTCTTCAATAGATGGAAATTCTGGATTAAATGCATTCAAGAAGCATATATACCAAATGGCTGATTATAGCCTCAAGTTATGATACAAGTAGTCACTGTACAGGCAAATTACAGCCTTGAATAACCCCTGTAATCGTCATATTGCTCCATGAACTCATCATTGAACTTCTTGAAACTGGTCATGATAGCTGGCATGTCTTCCTCAACTGGTAATATAGTTGTTCTCAAGTGGAAGACTCTGTAACAAAGGCAGCTATTATTGACATCTTCAAAAGTTTAAGTGCATAAAATGAAAATATACTATGCAATTCTTTTCGAAAAGCAGACAGATAAAAGGGATAGAAGATCCTATTTCTGTCAAATGGAAACTTCTTTACCCTTCTTTTTGGCCGAATCCTGAACCAGGGACCGTGGAAATGCCAGTGGCTTCCAAAAGCTTGAGACAGTAAAACACATCAGGAACTTTTCCAGCCCTTTTGGCAGCCTCTATTGCTCTAGGCGGCAACCGGATTTGAGGAAATGAATACATGGCACCTACAATGAAATTCATTACCAACTATAGATTAACATAGTCTCATGAAAAGCAAGAGAATAATAAAATTAACAGGAAAAAGAAACGGCATACCCTCTGTGAAATTGCAGACCACATTTCTGCAGCTATTGAATCCATCTGTCATTATTCTTGCTCTTCTCCTCAAAGATTCAAGGATCCCTTTGCTGCAAGTTTTCATATTCATGGAAGTCCCTAGTCACTATCTGTGTAGCATAACATGCTATGCACCAAAATGATAAGAGAAAATGCAAAAGAAGCCACAAGTGAACTGAATCTTAGCTTGCATACCTTTCCCTAAAATACTGCTCATATGATATATCTCCAGGTTTTGGTGGGTTGACCATTAACCCCATCTGTAAACAGAATGAAAGAATTTGTAAGAAGGATGGAGAACTGAGTTATATATTTATGGATACGTAAACATGTATGCAGGTCCAACTTACAAAGATCTGTGCAGGGACATTTGGACTGAGTGAAATTGAGGCAATCTTATAAATCTCATCAACTGTCTGCAACATTAAGATATAATGAACAACAATAAATTAGGGGCCTGATGGAATCGATCTATCATTTGAAAACACCAAGAACTATAACAAGTAAACTATTTCCAATCAAAAGAATGACACAGATAAAATATGTTTTACATGATTGACTACAGCAGTTCAATCATGACCTTACAGAATAAAACCCAGAAAAGATAACCTAAATACTAAATTGCACCTGATCTCATTTAATACAACTCTGATATGACTGGAGTGTTACTCAAGAATGAAAAGGAAGTAAACCTGTGGAGAGATGTTGGTCATCTCAAAGTACCCTCCACGCTGCCCACATTCTCCCCAATATCCTTTGGAAACAGTGTGGAAAGAAACAAGCTGGATTTCCTTGCTTATGGGTGGCCCCATGTTCTTCAAAACCTTGTAAAGAGAGTAAAAGCTTTTACCAACCATAAAATAAAAATAAAAAAAAACTTGGACCTAGCATGAAAACATTTACCTTTCTAGCACTGATAAAGGGACGCTCATCCTGATAGATGTTCTGTTGATACACTTCATCTCCAAGAAGGACCAGGTTCTCTTGGAAGCAGAAATGTAATATTTCTTTCAGATTAGCTTCACTAAGGCACTGACCAGTGGGGTTGCCAGGGTTAATAATCACCATTGCTCTTACCTGGTCACGTTAGAATACAAAGACATTTACTTCGCGGTACTGAGCATTACATGAAATTTGACCAAAAGTTTCATATAACCCCATTTCCAACGTTTTACATAATATTTCAAACATGCTCCTATGCATGTACATATAAAAAGCACAAAGAAGAAATAGTCAAAGCATACTCACAGTAATTCCTTTAGAGCGAGCTTCTGCAATTGATTGCCGGAGGTCATTGACATCAAGACCCCAGTTTTCCGTCTCTTCCAGGAAATAAGGGACTAGAGAACCACCAAATAGAGATATAGTAGCAGAGTAAAGAGGATACTGTGGAACTGGAACCAGAACCTGCCATACGCAAGCTATCTTTGTAAAATATTTCAGGGAATGGAATCCAGATTGAAGAAACTGTGCTAAGAAGGTGAAAGAAACAGCAAGAGAAGGATGAAGTAGAGAAAGGAACCTGCCGTCTTCTGGTTTAAAGAAACAGATGCTTTAAAGAGGAGGAAAACAAAAAAATTTACTCAATTGTACACAAGTATATTACCCCATCCCCTTCACCACGAATAATTGTATTTAAGATCTGCATCACACCTTTGCTGGCGCCATCAGTGAGAAAAATGAGTTCTGGATCACTGTAAACGGATCATACATTGACAGTTACAGCTTGTAACTTGGAACCATAGCTAACGAAAAGTTTTACGAACAACAGATTGCTTTCTTGTTTTTCTTCGTTTTTCCTTTCATCTGATTATTGAGGTAGTGGAGAAAGAGAGAAGAAACACACTATCACCTCGGATATCCATCACGCCTTCCAATGAACTCTGCTACCTCCTTTCTGATTCCTGGAATACCTCTTGAATCACTGTATGCACCTACAAATGATCAAGAAACGATTGCAATTATCTAACCAGTTACCATTATACACTTTTGTTTTAGTCAAGGATTACATGCTTGAATGCTGCAGAACATATGATTTGAGGCCATTAAATGCAAGATAAGGTAAGGGTAAGTTTTAAAAAATAAACTGACATTGTTTCCTCAAAACCAAGATGATGAGCAGGAATTATAACCACTAAACAACAAATTAGCTTTGTTTAATCTTAAGAAACTGAGATGGTGAGGACAGGCTAGAGTATCTTATCTGCTGCATGATACAAATACACATAATGCTGAGTATACCCAATGATTCTTTTGGAGTGTGAATTGAGATACAAAATGTACGTCAGGGAAAAATACCTAGGCCACCAGAAGTAAATGAAAGATAATGTTTAGCCCTTGCAATTGCGTCCGCAGGGAATAGCAACCCAACATTAGGATCATCTAGGAGAAACGGAGCTTGGCATAGAGCAACAACCTGTAATGGAGCATTCCTTGTTTCAAACCAGGTTATATAGTCAAAGGTGTTGATCATCAAAAAGTCAATAGTCTATTACATATTTTTAGGAATTAAAACAGTACCTGGCGAGGAAAGGTCAGCGGCTTCTGACCAAGTGCATGAGGATTGCCAACATTTGTGAAAATAATCTGTGAACTCAAAAGTCAGAGTCAAAAACAGATAATACGACAATACTGAAAAGCAGAAGATTAACATAAAAGGTATTAACATTTATGGAATTGTGATGACACCGAAGTTTATGACGATTTATGGATTAGCTTGACTTATGAAATAGACAACTGTTAACAAATTCTATGTCGAGGATATGCTACAAATCTTTTATAGCCCACTCGGCCATGATATGCTATATATTGTGATGCAACTGCAGTATTACTATAGTTAAAAGTCCTTCCAGTTGAACATATATTCTAATACAGCTAACTTATTAAACTCAATCCCTTGGCAAAAGAGCAGATAGTTTCAATTCGAAAAATGTTGAACCCAATTGATAAAGTAACAGAATAGCTAGTAGCTAGCACCTGTGATTACTACAAAGACATCTAGGAAGAATCCAAATCACGAACAACTCAACGGCACATGAATATATGAGAAAAGAAAATGATAAATTAATAACAACGAGGAGTATGATATAATCTTATCAAAAGTTTGAAGCACCCTTAGGACCATAAATTATATATGAAAAATGCAAGTAAATAAAGAGCATATGCAAACGAATACTCGACCGGCCAACTGATACCTTTTTTCCTTCCTTCTGAAGCTCAGAAGCTCGAAGATATAACTCTCCTCTAACAGCATATTGCACCTTTTTGACATTTTCATTCAACGATTCATAGTCTAAAGCTTTAGGAGCCATACTCTGTAATTTGCCTTCTTACCAACTAATTGCTTGTTGAAGAAAGCTGAGAAACAGAAGTCAGTTCCTTTCTTGGAAGTTTCGTAGCGAAACATTAGCAAAAACAGAAAAGAAAAATAAACCATTAATACTATCAATCATTAGCAAACTACCTAGTTGTCAAATTCCCCAGACTTCACCGAGTAAACGGACAATCTATACAGTTCCAAATTACAAGAGCCGAAACATTTTCAATTCTGCTTTCTCGTATATATTCTCAAGGAGATACACCAAGATCAAACTCCAGACTCAGAAGTCAATATAAAGTTTTAAATCTTTACGATGAGAAGCACATATAAAAAGGGAAAAGAGCATGACAGCACAAAAACTCGTGGCCTAAATTGAGAAACAAGGAAATGGATTAAATTACCAGCTACGGGTTATACAGCGGTAATTATGCATGATACGAGCATAATTGCCAAAAATATGGCTGCAATCGCGATATATCGCAGTAAGGATCCGAACTGCGATCACACTACTGCATTCGCAATTGCGCAGAACCACAATTTAAAATCCTGTTGTCAACTAAAACTTCGCAGGCTCCAAAATGTTTTGCTCTCCCAAGAGAAGACAAACTGGAAACCAATGGTCGAATGACCTATAACCGTATAAGCCGTCAACCCCGTAATCAGAATACCAATTCAGAGACTTGACACAAAATAAAAAGCCCACAAAGTCTAAAAGAAAGAACCAGTGACGTCTATTCGACCAACGAATCTGTAATGAAGCCTGGTTGCTGACACCAATAAAAAGTTGAAAACTTGGCAGTCAGTAGAGATTGGTACCTGTGAGGAGTCAATAAGCTGGCTGTTACTCAAAATGGGCATAGAAGTGGAAGACGTTTGGCAGTCTTTTGTGTGAGTCACGAATCTACGGTCGAAATATGATGTCAGGAAGTGGCACAACAGGAGCCACTGAAATGTGGTAAGATGGATTATATGCAAAAAAAAAAAAAAAAAAATCTCCTTATATAATAGGATAAAGAGATAAACATGGAAATACAAGAAGTGCGGTCGACCTTAACTGAGAGTTCTTGGTCTATATTGAGCCTGCTCTCCTTGGATTTATGGTGTTCATGTAAGCCACTCTCCAAGTCCCGGGAGTATATTATGGCTGTGGTTGATCTGAGTCAGTTTTGTCCGTTCCCATATCTCATTCAATACAAAATCCTTGTTCATACGGTTAACAAGATCGTATCTTGGTTTGTTAGCACCCTTTTTAAGTGCCAGGTTCTTTGCTTGTCGGTGTCGCTATTCAGAACTTGTTCCTTTACGTACTTTTTTAATAAAGAAGTTGATCAAATTTAGTTACAAGGGTCCGGTGAGGATAAGAAAGAAAGGGACATGTGAGTAATAAACTACGACGCAGAATTCGAGCCAATAATAGCTGGAAAAGTATCGATAGTCGGAATAAAATTTTGAAACTTTTAGTCTGATAATCTAATATCCGACGTTGGATTCAAATCCTACCACCTGTTGGCTGTGAACTGCTGTAAGAAAATCTTTGGGAAGTCTGAGGTGTTGAACATGGTTAATAAGATAAAGCTTCAGGCGGAGCTTCCTGCTTGTCTTGAACATAAGGAGACTACAACCTGCAAGGTTCCATGATTATAAAGATGACTAAAATAATGGTTGTGAAATCTGTCTTCCAAATAACCATGCAAAGCCCTAGTTCCAACTTCCAACAGTTACTTGTGTTGGCTGTTTGGAACAAAGGTAAAATACGTTGGGGAATCACGTCATACCCATTTTTTGTTGGGTATGATAAATAAAATCGAAATATAATTAAAAAACATAAAATAATAAACCAGAAAACGAATCGAAAAAACAGAAAGAATTAAAATTCGTAAACCTGACAGGAAACAGATTGAAACCGAAGCCGTTAAGGCCAGTTGAAAACAGTTTCCTTAAGACAGATTCGTCCTCTCCTCGGTACTTGAGAAACGCGGACGTCTAATCTCCTAGGATACAACAACGATAGGCTCGCACTGCAGTACAACAACAAGAGACACGAACCGAACCGTACCTTATCTATCACTAGAAAACGAAAAACGAGAACCGTTGAGAGAGAGTGTTCGATTTTGCAGAGTTTCGATTTCAGTGTGTTTCGGCTGACTAGAATAATGTATATTTATAGGAGAAAATAAGGGTTTTGTTGTGATTAATGGACCGAAAATAGGGTCCGTTGAGAAATAAAAATTAAGCCCAACTTGTCCGGACATTTCGCGTCGCCCACATCGTGCGAGAGTGCCCCTAACCCAAGGGAATTGGATCTGCACCCCCCTACGCGAGCAAGAGAGAGCCTTTTGGCTTACTTATTCACAAGCTCATAACAATGGCCTCAATTTATAAACACTTCCACATCTTTACTCATAAGCAATGTGGGGTTTGTGTTTTGAAGTTTCTTTTTTATTTCTCAACAACTTAGTACCATAATGACTTTGAGGTTCAATTTCTCATTCATCACTCAACCATTTTGAGCACATAATATACCGTTTTAAAGATCTCATGGA
>JANIMX020000119.1:1750942-1761473 GCA_024582655.2 Erythroxylum kunthianum | reverse complement strand
GTATCCATGAGATAACCTATGAAACCTAACAAGACTGTACAAAAGGGGGAAAACCATACATACGCAGGATTGTCTTAGAAGCATATATAGAAGTAATCCAATAATGACGTAGGATCATACGCAAGTGCCCTCCAAGTTTTCTAGCGGCATGGTAGCCCACGCCAAGAAGATACGTACGTAACTTTTAATATAAGGGAAACAAACTAATATATAATCACGAGATTTTAGTTCACATCGCAACAACCGTGAATGTTGACTATAGTTTAGGCTACAGGATGTTGGTTCCTTATTTTTCTAATGTGATAGTACACCTACCCAAATCCATAAAGCAGCATGCTATATGCTAATGTTCACAAGTTCTTTGTGGTCTTGATGATACGGCTCTAACTTCATCTTTGCCTTTCTATTTGGTAAGCAAAGATTGTTATACTACTTGAGAAACATTTTGTCACCCTCTTTTGTTTCTTTTCCTGTGTTGATCGCAGTTTGTTGTTGGTACGGGGTTGGTTATTGTTTTATCTGGTAAAAGTCCTGTCTTGGATTTCTTTGTCCCGTTCCTTTTAAGTTCAATGCTAAAGGACGACACAGGTGTGATGGAGACAGTCTTCCGTTCTTCTAATCTATCTTTCGATTTTGTTGTTGCTCTTAACAATATGGCATAGATCATACATTCGATTTTGTTGTTGCTCGTAACAATATGGCATAGATCATACATTCGTTTTGGTTGTCAAATTGTTTTCTTGTTAATTTCCACCAATAAATCATCGCTGATGCAATGACTTGCGACTTACGAGTGTTACAGTCTGTCCTAGTATTATATCCAGGAAAGTTCTGCACATAAAAGTGAAAGTTTGAAGATTCGTCATCTATCCCATGGATGTTATATAGATTTGAATATAAAAGTGTTCTTCAACTTTGAATGACTTTATATCTTTGTATTTCAGCTATTTCTTATTGCATGATGTCATTAGTTCCCGTCAAACCGTGTACGTATATCAGTAGCTAGCCTATCACCTCACCCATGGATTTTTGTTTTTTGGCATAATCAAATCGATCAAGAGAGTCGACAAAGAATTTGGTAGATGATGCATGAAGAGAACAAAAATGATTTGATTTCACCTACCACTAAATAGTTCTTTTAAATATAATGGAGATGGCTCTAAGGGGCACAAGAGAGTTTCTATTCGTTCTGTTTTTGTTTGTCCTTTACAATGACTTCATTCAATAAACAATATGATGTATAGGGGAAATGTTTTTATTAATCAGTGGAGTTGGTCAGGGCGCCAGAATCCGCAAATCTGACAGTACTGTGTTAAAATGTGAAGTCTTTCTCTTTATAGTCCATCTTTGTTGGATTCTTGTTTACGTTTTTGATAGACAGTCAGATCATAGACTTGAAAATAATACATAACAATCCGTTCGATGAAAGGGTGGGTGCAGATTGATCGTCATTTCCTTCCGGAGTTCTTTCTATGAATTTCCTACAAGATACTCGTGCCTGTCATGGTTTGATCGTAAGAAACAACTTGTGTTTGTGTCCTGCAGTTTTAGTTAAGTTGTGCTTGATCTGAGCGAAGCATACAGACCGATCTTTTGTTATCTTTGGAGTGCACGTCATGGCCAAGGAGAATGGCTATGATGGTGACAAGAGGATGGATGATGCAACCTCGTCAAAAGGGACAGAGCATAAGAGAAGCTCCTACGTGAATGGGGACAATGAAAAGCCTGTGAAGAGTAAAGGGGAGGATAAAGTGAAAACAGTTCCGTTTCTTAAGCTGTTCTCCTTCGCAGATTCTGTAGATACTATGCTCATGATCGTTGGAACAATTGGTGCAATTGGGAATGGATTGGCTCTTCCAATAATGACTTTGATTCTCGGGGAAGTAATTAATTCTTTTGGAGAGACACAGACAAACGACATTGTCCAGAAAATTTCCAAGGTAAGAAAACTGAAAACATTGTGATACTTGATGTTAGATTACAGGACAAGGAGAGCCACTTGTTCGAACCAACTTATGATAGCTGGGTGTTGATAAGTTTGATCTGGACAAATTTAGGTCTCTCTGAAGTATGTTTACCTGGCAGTGGGAGCTGGAACAGCAGCATTGCTTCGTAAGTACATCTCATAATCAAAAGTTAAAACAGTGGTCAAACACATTGCGAGCTAGAGACTGAGAACAATCTATTTTCTGTCAGAGGTTACCTGCTGGATGGTCACAGGGGAAAGACAAGCTGCACGGATAAGGAATATCTACTTGAAGACAATATTAAGACAAGATATTGCTTTCTTTGATAAGGACACAAGTACAGGAGAGGTTATTGGTAGAATGTCTGGAGACACGGTTCTAATACAAGATGCAATAGGTGAAAAGGTACTATACTATACACTTCGCATTCAAATTAGAACAAAATTCAGATAACTCGGTTGATTTCTTGCAGGTTGGAAAATTTCTGCAGCTGATAGCAACATTTATTGGGGGGTTTATTATAGCGTTTGTTAAAGGCTGGTTGCTTACCCTGGTCATGTTATCTTCGATCCCCCTTTTAGTGATAGCCGGAGGAACCATGTCCATATTAATATCCAAGACAGCAACTCGTGGTCAAAAAGCTTATGCAGAAGCCGCAATTGTTGTAGAACAGACCATTGGCTCAATCAGAACTGTATGTGAATGTGATGTAGTCACAATCAATAAAAATCTTAAGTTCCAAATTCACATTCATCAAAAGCATGTCAATAATTCTATATTTTCAGGTAGCATCATACACTGGGGAAAAGAGAGCTGTCAATGATTACAACAATTTTCTGGTCAATGCTTATAAATCTGGTGTGCATGAGGGGTTGGCAGCTGGAATCGGTCTGGGCACTGTTATGTTCATCGTGTTCTCTAGTTATTCCCTGGCTGTATGGTATGGTAGCAAGTTAATATTGCAAAATGGATATGAAGGTGGCCAAGTCATAAATGTGATTGTTGCTGTGTTGACTGCTTCTATGTAAGTTCCATCTTTTATTCTTCTACTTGCTTTTTAAACACTGCGCACACAGCAGAAACATTCTTCTTCACTGAATTTATGCATATGTTTCTTCATAAATCAATATTTCTTCGGTTTTGCACTTTTGACACGGAGTTTGCAGGTCCTTGGGACAAGCATCTCCATGTATGAGTGCGTTTGGTGCCGGTCAAGCTGCGGCATATAAGATGTTTGAGACTATCAATAGGAGGCCACTAATAGATGCTTATGATACAAGTGGAAGAACATTGGATGACATACGTGGAGATATAGAGTTCAAGAATGTTTATTTTAGTTATCCTGCCAGACCGGATGAGCAAATATTTTGTGATTTTTCTCTTCTCATTCCAAGTGGTACAACTGCAGCTTTGGTTGGGCATAGTGGAAGTGGGAAATCGACAGTGATCAGTCTGATAGAGAGATTTTATGATCCACAAGCTGGTGAAGTGCTCATTGATGGCCTTAACCTCAAAGACATGCAGCTTAAATGGATTAGGGGAAAAATTGGTCTTGTCAGCCAAGAACCTGTGTTGTTTGCTTCCAGTATCAAAGATAACATTGCATATGGGAAAGAGGGCGCAACTGTTGAAGAGATAAGAGCGGCTGTTGAACTTGCCAATGCTGCTAAATTCATTGACAAACTACCACAGGTTCTAAAGTTTCTTCTTTTTCACAATTGGTTCTGAAGTAATAATGGGTTCGTCTCTATGATTATGCTATTTACATCTCTTTTGGCTTTGCAATGATTCAGGGGCTTGAAACTATGGTTGGTGAGCATGGCACTCAACTTTCTGGTGGGCAGAAGCAAAGAATCGCAATAGCCAGAGCAATCTTGAAGGACCCTCGGATATTACTCTTAGATGAAGCTACAAGTGCACTTGATGCAGAATCTGAGAGGATAGTGCAAGAGGCATTAGATAGGATAATGGTCAATCGAACTACAGTTATTGTTGCCCATCGTTTGACAACTGTGAGAAATGCTGATATGATTGCTGTCATCCATCAAGGAAAGATTGTTGAAAAAGGTAACCCTTACTAACAAAATTAGGAAAATGTGACAAGTTGATGCCTATTGCTGTTCTTCTTTATATTGTCTCGTCTTACCATCTTGGCATACTTCCTTAAAACCGAACTTTTCTGTCAATAAGTTGTCTGATCTTTGACGGGAATTCCTGACATATCTGAAATAGCCTTATGATATGTTGGTGTAGATCATCACTTGGGAAGTTGGGATAAATTAGCTCATGATGTTTCAATTTTTGGTTGCAATTAGAATTTTGGAAATTTCTACTGCTATAACAGAAAAGTTAATATCAGGAAGAATGAAAATCTCATTAATGCCTTAGAATGGGGTAATAAAATTTGAGAAACATGCTAAAACTTTTTTCATCGATGAATCAGGCTCACATACAGAACTTCTTGAGGACCCTGATGGAGCCTATTCTCTGCTCATAAGGTTACAAGAACTTAACAAAGAGTCAGAACATGCAGCCCAGGGTCACAAATCTGAAATTACCACGGAATCATTCAGACAGTCTAGCCAAAGAAGGTCATTGTTGCGATCAATAAGTCGTGGATCATCAAGAAATAACAGCAGTAGACACTCCTTCTCAGTCTCTTTTGGTTTACCTACAGGGCTTGAGGCCCCTAACGACCACATGGAAGATTTAGAAAATTCTCCGCCTAGTATAAAACCCCCGGAGGTTCCAATTCAACGCCTTGCCTCCCTGAACAAGCCAGAACTTCCAATTCTTATATTTGGAGCTATTATAGCTTCTGTGAATGGCACAATACTGCCAATTTATGGCATATTAATTTCCAGAGCAATAAAAACATTTTTTGAACCACCAGATGAGCTGAGAAAGGACTCAAGGTTCTGGGCACTGATGTTTCTGATCCTTGGCATAGCAACATTTGTGCTTAGTCCAATCAGAACATATTTGTTTTCGGTGGCTGGGAATAAGTTAATCCAACGGATCAGGTCAATATGCTTTGAGAAGGTGGTTAACATGGAGATTGGTTGGTTTGATGAGCCTGAACATTCAAGTGGTGCAATAGGTGCGAGGCTCTCAGCAGATGCAGCATCTGTTCGTGGCCTTGTGGGAGATGCACTAGCCCAAATGGTTCAAAACATTGCGACAGCCATAGCAGCTTTAATCATTGCCTTCAGTGCAAGTTGGCAATTAGCACTGATCATCCTTGCTATAGTCCCTCTGGTAGGCATGAATGGATTTATTCAAGTAAAGTTCATGAAAGGATTCAGTGCAGATGCAAAGGTATGTCTTAAAGTTAATTACCCTGCTTTCATTGCTGGGGAAATTTAAAATATCTATTAAAGCTGTTAACTTTCTTTTTCCAAGAACTGAATTCAAAGTAGCTTTTTACATTCATGGGAATTTTAAAGGTCTTTGGATGATAATTCCGTAACTTTTTGATTGATCATCTTAATTCCTTACTGGATGCAAATTTATTTTGCCTGTAGAAAATGTACGAGGAAGCAAGTCAAGTAGCCAATGATGCAGTTGGAAGTATAAGAACAGTTGCCTCTTTCTGTGCAGAAGAGAAGGTGATGCAATTATATGAAAAGAAATGTGAAGGCCCCATGAAGACAGGAGTGAGGATGGGACTAATTAGTGGCTGTGGATTTGGACTATCATCACTCTTTCTTTTCTCTTTCTATGCAACTAGCTTCTACGCTGGAGCTAAGCTGGTAAAGAGCGGTCATACAACATTCTCAGATGTTTTCCAGGTGGGTTGATACACTTGATATAACAACTAACAGCTTTTCTCTTCAAACAATTGCAGCTTCAAAATTAGCCTCTTCGTGACATTGATTGATACTTGGTTTGCAGGTTTTCTTTGCTTTAACTATGGCAGCTATAGGAGTTTCTCATTCAAGCAGCCTTGCTCCTGATACTTCTAAAGCGAAGGCAGCTACTGCTTCAGTCTTTTCATTCATAGACCGCAAGTCAAAAATAGATCCAAGTGACGAATCAGGGTTAATACCAGAAACTGTAACTGGAGAAGTTGAGTTTCACCATGTGAGCTTTCGATATCCATCTAGACCAGATATTCAAATTTTTCGAGACATTAACTTGACTATTCGTTCTGGCAAGGTATGTCCTGTCCGATGTTTAATGTCCTATGTTTGTTTTGAGCAACTAGTGCATAACATTGTTGAAAATTATGAACCATCATTCGAACTGATATTAGAATCCATTTATGACAACTTTTCCTAGACTGTGGCTCTTGTTGGAGAAAGTGGTAGTGGAAAATCAACAGTAATCGCATTGCTGCAAAGATTTTATGATCCAGATTCTGGTAGTATCACACTTGATGGGACTGAAATTCAAAGGCTTCAATTAAGGTGGTTAAGGCAACAAATGGGATTGGTAAGTCAAGAGCCTGCTTTGTTTAATGACACGATCCGGGCCAACATTGGCTATGGGAAAGGAGGAAATGCAACTGAGGCTGAAATCATAGCTGCAGCAGAATTGGCCAATGCCCACAAGTTCATTTGTGGTCTACAGCAGGTAAACATATACATATTTACAAGCAAACTTCTAGTATAGTAAGATTTCTATCTTTTTTTTTTAATTATTATTATTAACATGGTACGACAAATTGCAGGGTTATGACACTATAGTAGGAGAAAGAGGAATTCAATTGTCTGGAGGACAGAAACAGCGAGTAGCCATTTCTCGTGCCATCGTAAAAAATCCAAAATTATTACTATTGGATGAAGCTACCAGTGCATTGGATGCTGAATCCGAGAGAGTGGTCCAAGATGCACTAGATAGAGTTATGATAAATAGGACAACAATAGTCGTAGCACATAGATTATCCACCATCAGGAATGCAGATTTAATTGCAGTGGTCAAAAATGGAGTCATTGCAGAGAAAGGCAGCCATGACTCTTTAATCAACATCCACGACGGGATCTATGCCTCATTGGTGGCACTGCACACAAGTGCTAAAACTATATAAGCTACGCTACTGCTTTAGTAAAGAAATTTCCCCTTAAAAAGCATAAGAAATTTTCTTTTAAATTCTATGGTTAGATTTGGACTATGATGATGCTGTTGGACTAAGAACCAATGATCATAGCACTTACTGCTGGGCTTACAGCATCTAATTTGGTCTTGACGTTCGCTAGGAGAAGGAAAGATCCATTGTAAGTTTTGAGCGATTCTTTTCCTTTCCCGGGCACTGTTTTGGGCTCGAAGCTCAATCAAATATATGAGTCAGTTGCCTACATATAATATTAGCAGTTGTCCATTTCCCGTTTCCTTCAGCCATGCACCGATAATTTTCTTGTTTTCTTTTTTTCCAAATAGATCATATTTAGAACATTTACACATTTAATCAGGAGATGATCTATGCCAAGAGCAAGTTTTTTCCATACTACACCCCGCAAGACACTCAAAATCTTAAAAATAAAGGAGTTAATGATTCACAAGAAATCAATCTCTTTGTTTTTTTCTCTCTACTATTTTGAATTATAATTTTAAAATTTCAATTTTAAAAAAAATCAAATAAAAAATTATTTGTTGATTTTTAGTAAATTATGTAAAAAATATTTATTTCTGTTTTTTACTATCAAACTCAAAATTTATAATTAATTCTATAAATTAAAAATAATCTAACAAAATGAAGTCAAATATCCTTTTTTTCTTTATCATGATAAAAGTTTTTTAAAATAATTTTTGTTAAGATATATGATAAATATATCTTTATTTAGTTTTGACGTTTTATTAATTAATCAGACATTCATGACATTGATCTGGAATTTTGGTTTAAAAGGCTTATGGGTTTTACACTTACAATTGAACAAGAAGTCTTTATGAAATACAAATCTATCTACTGTTGGGTATTTGATTTGTGGGCTGCTGGAATTTCGGTGTAAAAGATAACGATAGTGTTATCTTTGGTGAGATATAGAAACGTGTGAAAAGAAAACAAATATCTCAAGTGTGTTGATGGCTGTGTGGCGTTGAATAAAGGGGTTGCTTGTGTCCTTCTTGTTTTTCGTGAATTAAGAATTAATTGATGGGATTCTCCATACGCAGCTAATGTGCTTGTGTTAAAGAGTGTGGATCCTAAGTGACTATAGTGCAAGGGCTGAATGTGGGCATTGAACCGTAACTGACATTGATTTGGCTTTGAGGGTTGTTAACTGCTGAAACCTTGAAGATATTGTGTGGGTGTTCTGCCGTGAAGCTTGGTTGATCTCAAGTGTTTTGTTATTCTTTTTTAATCAATTGATCACTTGAGTTGTTTTTGCTATTTGTTTTTGTTAAGAGTAGTCTAGAGAAAAATCATCTGTCGAAGTTAACTCGAGTTGGTGGTATTATTGAGTGTGGATAACTTTCACGGGTAGTGAGATTGAGAGATAGTTTCATGAAGTGAGTGACTTGGCTTGAAAGCCCTTGTATGATTCTATTAAATGCTCGATGAAAGTATTAAGCTGGGTGAGGGCCTCGCATATGTAGGCATAGTGTGTCAAACTGCGTTATCAAATCTTGGTGTTATTTATCTTTGACATTTTGATTTTTCTGATTTGTTAATTGTACTACAGGTAGCTGCGATAATGTAACGACCGCACTTCTCCTTTTCGGTTTTTGTTATTTGACTGTGATGCTCCACGTAGGAGTAATTAAATGCATTCATTTTGATATGCATCATATGCACACATATACATGAATCATGTTTTTTAAATAATGCATAACTTAGTTGATTTATTATGGGTATAATTGCTTTTGTGAAAGTATTAATTTGATGTGATTGATTGTACGCCGAGTATAGAATTGAGAATTGAGAGTTTATCGAGATTGAATTTGATGAAATTAGAATTTTGGTGAAATTGTATTTGATGAGATTGAATTATTTGAGATTGCGGATATCGAAAATGAATGTTGAATTAAATTGATTGAGTGACTAAATTGAGGAATTAGTCATTAAGTGAAAATTTGGACCTATTGGAAAATAGCCATTAGGAAGAGGCCCATTTGATTAGGCACATATACTATACTTTATCTTTTTTATACATACATGGATACATGTATAAATACCAAACTATTTGAAGACAACCAATGGCATTAGGACATGTGAAAAGTGAAGAGTAGTTGGAAATTAAATGAAAAGTATGTCTTGTTAGAAGCTTTAATTAGCTAAATGAAAAAAGAGTTAATTAAAGACTAAAAAGTTGGAGGATTTTTGGAGGGATTTACGTGAGTTGCAGCCTTCATCATCTTCTTCCTTGTTGCTTCTCTCCATTTCATAACCCTAGTTTCTTCTCCATTTATTCCTACATTGTTCATTGTTTTTCCTCCATTGTTGTAGGAGAAGCTTGTTGATGATTGTGTAGAAGCTTGAAGTTTTGTTTGCTTATGATTGAAGAAATTACTTGAGCTTCAATAAGTAAGTAAATGTTGTTGGATATGCATATATACATGATTTTTGAGTGACATTAGAGATGAGTTCATAGTTTGATTTTGAGTTAGGAAGATTTGGGGATTTAAACATTCTCGGGCATACTATAAATCCCCATATTCTGACCTGTATTTCATGACTTTAGAGATTGATTTTAGAGAAACTTAAAGCATGAAAGTTGTATCCCTATGTGTGAACTTGAATTCTACAAAATTTCGTAATTTATGGATGAGTAGAATTTAAGTTATGAATTTGTGAATGAAGCGGCCAAAACAGCCACTGTTATGGGAAATCTAGAAAATTTTTATGAATGTGAAATTGTCAAAAGATTAAATTTGGTTAGAATGGATGTGTTGATCAGTCCACATGAATTATAGTGTATATGTATTTGATTGTGAGAATTTGAATGTTGAATATTTGTGGAAAAATTTTATTAGAACAATTTGAATGGTGAAACTAGCCTAAGGATGAGTTTCTGTCATTGTATATTGAACTGATGATAACTTGAGCTAGGATTATCCAAATGAAGAAAATTTTGATGTTTTAGAGAACTAGGCAAGTTGATCTTGAATTATTGTGAAGGAAGAAGACGTTAATTCTGTTTCCAAGTGCTTCTAAAATTTATTAGAAGTTTCCTGAAAATTTTGTCTTTCGTAAGTTGCCTTCATCGTCTGGAGTTCATCTCCATGCTCGTGGCATGCAGACCACATTCATGGGATGAAGCCACACTCGTGGCTTTGAAGCCACAATCGTGGAGTAAGTCATGCAGGTCAAGCCCTGCTCGTGGCTTGGAAGCCATGATCGTGGGATAAGCCATGCGGGCTAAGCCACGCTCGTGGCATTGAAAGCACGTTTGTGGCATGATCCACGATCGTGGGATGCATTTTGGAGGGGAGAACCATGCTCGTGGCATTAAAAGCACGCTCGTGGCATGAGCCACGATCGTAGATTCGAAGCCACAATCGTGGAGTGTGTTTCGTAGGAAAAACCATGCTCGTGGCATGAGTACACGATCGTGGACTTAAAGCCACAATCATGGGAAGGCATTCCATGATCTTGGACTTGAATCCATGCTCGTGGGATTCCAGAC